>CAUYPK010042718.1:0-18556 GCA_963574355.1 Loris lydekkerianus | reverse complement strand
GAGTTGGGCAGCCTGTCTAAACTCACCTGGGGTGCAGGAGGTGCATGAACAGAGATCTTTAGTCCAATGTACTCAGCCCTACTATGAAGCTAAATTATAGCTTTCACATGAAGGCTATAACCCAACTATACCACAAGACTGTGGGGAAAGGGCCAAGGAAGGGGAAGGGAGGGGGGAGGTTTTGGTGGAGAGAGGGGAAGGGTGGGGCCACATCTACGGTGCATGTTAGAAAGGGTACAGGCGATTGCACTAATGTACACAGCTATGATTTAACAATAAAAAAAAAAAAAGAATTAAAGTTCTGGGCAGGGAAGAAAATTCACTGGTCTTTTTATTTATTTGGGTTTTTTTTGAGACAAAGTCTCATTGTATCACCCTTGGTAGAGTGCCATAGCGTCACTGCTCACAGCAACCTCAAACTCTTGGGCTAAAGCGATTCTTTTGTCTCAGCCTCCCAAGTAGCTGGGACTACAGGCACCCACCACAATGCCCGGCTATTTTTTTTTTTTTTTTTGTAGCTGTCATTGTTGTTTGGCAGGCCCGGACTGGATTAAAACCTGCCAGCTCTGGCGTATGCGGCTGGTGCCCTAGCTGCTGAGCTATAAGCACCAAGCCATGGTTTCTTTATTCGAAAAAGGAAACCCCCACAGTTCATCTTTGTGGCCTCCTCAATTATATCAGGGACTGGAACAAAATAAATGCTCCATAAAGATTTGCTGAATGAATGAATGGACAAATCTTCTACACCCCGAAGTCCCTGGCAGGTGAGCTTCATTTGTCATTCTCTCCTATCACCCCTAGGAGGGATCACCTAGTTGCAGAAAATAAGCTCAGAAGAGTGCTTATCAATTCTGCAATATGATGAGCTGCATAATTATTCCATTACATATTACAATGCAATAATAATAGAAATAAAGTGCACAATAAATGTAATAGGCTTGAATCATCCTGAAACCATCCCCCTCACCCTGTTTTTGGAAAAACTGTCTTCCATGAAACTGGTTCTTGGTGCCAAAAACATTGGAGACCATTGTTTTAACCAAAGAAAGCCCACAGCATGCAGTTTCTCCATTTTCACTGTACTTAAGTCCTATATACAGACAGTGTCTTTTAAATGTGTAATTTCTCTCCATACTTTTTACCTACATATGACAAAGATTTGGGAAAAACAGGAAATTTCCCATAGGAAGCCAAGATTAGACCAAAGAACATAAGCATAAAATGGGTGTTCACTATCCTCACCCAGGGAAGATAACGATCACAGAATCCCAAGGGTAGAACAGCTAGTCCAGGCACAGCTGGCTATACAACTTGCAGAACCCCCTATTCAAACAGTCCTTGGAAACCTCCCAGCAGATTGACAGGTCTGCACATGGGCCTTTGTGACTCCATATGTCCACAGAGCTGTACTAGATCGAGGTCCTCTGTGACCACACTGGTCTGTGTCCTACGTCCAGAGGTTCCCTAACCTGACTGACCATCAGAATCATCTGAGGAACTTCTTTTTTTAAAAACTGAAATATAATTCACATACCATAAATTTTTGCCATCTTAAACTTCAAACTTCAGTGGGTTTTGGTATATTCACAAAGTTGTACAACTATTATAGAATATTTTTACCACTCTAGAAAGCAGCCCTGTACTCACCAGCACCCACTCCCCACTCCTGACCACCAGACTGCTTTCTGCCTCAATGGGTTTGCCTGTTCCTGACTTTCATGCTCATGGAATCAGAAATTACATGCTTCTATGAATCTTCTTCATATGTGCTGAAGGGTCATCAGGTTGTAGCATCTATCAGTACCTCATATTATGTTATGGCTTAATATTATCCCATTGTAGGTTATATACCAAATTTTATTTATTGATGGGCATTCAGGTTGTTTCCACTTTTTGGCTATTGTGAATACTGCTATGAACATTCTGGTACAAGATTTTGTAGTAATATCCATTTTACTTTCTCTTGGGTATATGATGAGGACTACAATTGCTGGATCATGTGGTAACTCTGCCTAACTTTTCAAACACCTGCCACAGTGTTTTACAGTGCACTGTTTTACATTCCTGTAGGCAGAGTATAAGGTGGGACATGTGAGCAATGTGTTTTCCACATCCTCACAAATACTTACTGTTATCCATCCTTTTGACTGCAACCACCCTAATGAGTGTGAAGGGGTATCTCACTGTGCTTTTTGACACGCATTTCCCTAATGCCTAGTGATATTGAGCATCTTTTCCTATGCTTATTGGCCATTTGTATATCTTCTTTGGAAAAGGAGAAATTTCTATTCAGACCCATGGACATTTTTTAAATTGGGTTGTCTCTTTGCGGTTGTTGAGTTCTAATAATTCTTTACCTATTCTAGATGCAAGACCCTCATCAGATATAAGATTTGAAAATATTTTCTCCCATTTTGTGGGGATTAACTTTTTATATTGATTCTTCAGTCTTAAATCAGATCTACCAAATCAGCAGCTATAAGCCAAAAATAAAAATAAAAATTTTTTTTCCAGGTGATCCTGATGGCCCACCAGGCTTCGGAATCAATGACCCTGCCCAGTGCTTCTCAGACTTCAATGCGCACATAAATCACATGGGGAATCTTGCTCGAGAAAATGCAGATTCTGAGGGAAATAGAAAGTTGCCACTAGAACATCACCATCAGAATTGCTGCAAATATGATCCATTGTTAAATGCCAAAAATAGTGGACAAAAGTTCAAGTAGAAAGAGGTATCCACATATGATCAAAGTGTTTTCCAAAGCATCTCCCAAATGTTTATTAGTTACAAAAGTGAAGACAGTGACCTTACACTTTAGAAACCTGGCAGATTCCAACAAGTGAGCCAGGCTAACGTGGTCAGCAATGAGACACACTGACACCCTATGACCACCTGTAATACACTGGGAAAAGAATATCACCTTGGTGGTGACCTTCCCTAAAACTGATAGCTTCAGTCTAAACAAGAGATAACAGGAGACAAACCCAAATGGAGAGACATTTTACAAAATACCTAGTACCCTTTAAAGTGCCATAGTTATGAAAGACAACAAAAACTGAGAAATAGTCACAGATGAGAGAAGCCTCAGAGACATGACACTAAATCTAATGTGTCTACCTTGGATTGAAGGACTTTAGTGAAAAACAGATGTTTAGTTAACAGTATTGTATCAATGTTAACTATTTAGCTTTGATTATTGTACCACGTTCAAGTATTAATACTAGTGAAATCTTAGTTAATGGTATATGGGGACTTGCTGTACTATGTCTGCAACCCTTCTGTAAATCTATAATTCAAAATAAAAAATTTTTAAACTCTACAGATTCTGATACTGTTAAGTCTAGGTGGACATCCCAGGTTCTGCCTTTCTAAGAAGTTCCCAGTAGAGGCTGAAGCTGTTGGTCCACAACCCCTCCCCCAGCAGCAATAGTTTAGACCAGGGGTCCTCAGCCATGTATCAGTATAACCCAGAGAGTTTTTAAAACAGATTGCTGGCCAGGCAAGGTGTCTCACACCTATAATCCTAGCACTCTGGGAAGCAGAGGTGGGAGAATCACTTGAGTTCGATACTGAGCAAAGCAAGACACCTCTCCACTAAAAATAATTAGCAGGATCTGTGGCAGGTGCCTATAATCCCGGCTACTTGGGAGGCCAAGATAGGAGGATCACTTGAGCCCAGAATTTGAGTCTGCCACAAGCTAGCATGAGGTCATGGCACTCTAGCCCGGGCAATGGAGTAAGACTCTGTCCCACAAAACAAAAACTGCACAGATTGCTGGGTCTTATTTCCAGAGTTTCTGATCCAGTGCATCTAGGCTGGGGCCCAAGAATTTACATTTCTAAGAAGGTTCCAGGTGAGGCTGATACTAAAGAGCTAGGTCCCTTCCCACACATTGAACAAATTTCAAAGACCCTTCTTTGAGTTGTTTATCAGAAATGGTGGATACTCTGCAAGACAAAGAAGCTGAGATTCTAAAGGCCCCTGGGTAGACTTCCTGATAAAAGATTCACTATCACCCCCCCACAACCTATCCCCAGCTATTGGCCCCTTGTGAGGTACAACATGACTTGCCCCAGGGCATGTGGCTCCTTTAAAAGCCGATGATATCCTTTAGTCCTAGAGATAGATTTGTGGCAGTCTTTTCTGTTCTCCCCACAAGATGTCTGTCAAATTAAAACTTCCTTTCTTCTTTGGCAATCCTCATGGTCTCAATAATCCCAACTTTGCGCAACCGGTAACTGGACCTAGACAGAATCCTAAGGTTTCAAAAACAGCTTTTTTTTTTACTGTTACTCAGAATGAAGCTCCTATCTATCTATCTATCTGTCTGTCTGTCTATCTATCTAATCTATCATTTATCTTTAAGCTCTCAAATCAGTGGGAAAGAACACAAGCTGCCAAAGACACAAATACCTAGGTTCCTAGTTAACCGATTTGGCTTGAGTCCTAGACATCATACTTTTTTTTTTTTTTTTTTTTTTTGAGACAGAGTCTCAATCTGTTGCCCTCAGTAGAATGCCACAGCATCATCATAGCTCACAGCAACCTCAAATTCTTGGGCTCAAGTGATCCACTTGCCTCAGCCTCCCCAGTAGTTGGGACTACAGGCACCTGCCACAACACCTGTTTAGTTTTTTGTATTTTTTAGTAGAGACAGAGTCTCCCTCTTACTCAGGCTGGTCTGGAGCTCCTGAGCTCCAGCAATCCACCTGCTTCAGCCTCCCCAGAGTGCTGGGATGATCCTTCCAGAAGATCACAGGGCTGAGCCATGGTACCCAGCTGGCATCATCCTGTTTAAATGCTCCTCCTCAATGCTGATGTGCAACCAGGTTCAAGAACTACTGACTGAAACTACACACTTGCCTCAGAAAAAATTCCTGCTCCTCAGCAAAATGGACAGTTAAGAATGAGCCCAAACAGATGCCAAGGAGCATTTCTGTGATTTGAAACTCACTTCAAAAACTTGAACTACTCTTTTGTGAAGTTTCTCAAAACCCAAATATAAATCGACATTTGTTCTTCCCAAGAGAATATGAAAGAATCCTGGATCCTACAGCAGTAACAGTAACAAAACACTCCAGCAAGCAAAGCCACAAGCATGGGGTCCAGTGTAACTGTGAAAGGGGGTCTGAAACAGAGGGGCCAGGACAGCAGGGACAAGCCGGAGGAGAGCCAAGGTGAGAGCGGCCCTGGGGACAGCCTACAGGGTAGGGCTGAGGGTGCAGGAAAGCATGGGGAGGTGAGAAGCAGGGGCTGAGGAACCGCAGTGGTGTCAGGTGCCTGAAGAAACACCACGAAACGCCTTCACCTTCATTACAAGTCCACATTTCCTGGTTCCTCATTTGAGCATAACTAGGGTCAAGGGTCCTTCTAACATTCTCGCCAACCTCTTCACCCTCTTACCTTCTGTCCATCATTTCTCTGCCACCCAGAAAAGCACAGCTTGCCAAGGTTCTGAGGGCCTCGTCTCACCCCTTCTGAGAAAGACTCATGTTTGTTCTCGTACCTGTGTGCAACCTGTCTCCCTGTGTTTCCCACACTGGCCTGGAACTCCTGGGCTCAAGCCATCCCCCGCCTCATCCTCTCAAGTACTGTGCCCATTCTTTGCCACCATCATTACAGCATCTAATTGTAGAGTTGTTAATAACAATAACAGCAACTATTATTAACCACGTATTTTCTGAAAAATTTGTTGAACACATCGAATACATTATTTCATAAATTCTTTTTAAAGACAGTTTTTGCTTTAATTTTCCTTTTGAGATCAAATGTAATTACATGGTTATTCAGAATGAAGTTTGTTATTTAACAAAACATTATTGCTCTGAAGTAAATGTCATTAGAAGTACGAATGTTATAAAAAGATGAAAATGTATACTGTATTTTTAAAAGGTTAAAATCAATTCCATTCTGATTATAACTATACATTTACAATTCTCTACTCTTAGATTTAAAACAAACTATTTATATGTATATAATCAATCTAGAGCATAATTAATGCATCTTAATTAAGTTTCCACTAATGTACATAGAGATATGATTTATCAACAACCAAGCATCATCATCAAAGGTAAATGGTTCTATTGAGAGATAAAGATAATCCTTTAACAATTTTAATTTACAAATTAAAAATTCTTCCTAGGACCTAGGCACAATATTTATTCACAACCACTATAGTAACCAATCATAAACCATTACCTAACTTTCAACTTAGTTACTGACTGACATTTCTCAAATGAGCTATTTTCAATCCCAATAGTTCTTTTATATATATAATCTTTATATTCCCCATAGGATGCTAATTTGCAATAGGTGTCATCATGAGAATAGCCAAAATTAGATAAAGTTGACAACAGACTGACAGTATTTCACATCCTTGAATTACACCAAATCAAGAATGTTGTGGGGGGGTGGGAAAAAGAGTTGCAAAAGGAAACTACTAATGGTACTTGTATTTTTCCAATAAACCTAGCAATGCATCCACATCAAGAGTTTTCATCTCACCTCCAATTTCTTTCCCTGAAGAATAGTTTGAATCTTTAGCTTTAAAAGAGACCTCAAGAAAGCTTTTGCTGGGTCCTTATGCCTGCGCACACGAGTTTTCCGGATATGTTTTTGCTCGTTGTTCATGTGGCTTCTGAAATAAAAAAGCAGGTACATAAGCATCGGCAAATGTATGGGAAGCAAAAATAGTCATGGGAAAGAAATAAAAATTTTACGGACCCTAAAATATGGGAAATCTGTTGATTTAAATTTATAAAAGAATTTAAAATCTTGGTTGTATAGGTAATTTGTGTGTAATGGTATGTGCATACATTCTAGTAAAGAAAGGAGAATAAACATTCTGGGAAGGCAGAAATCTCCTCACTTTCTAAACCCTTCCATCATACACACTTTCCATATCCTTACCTACTCTAAGGTATTTCTTCTACAAATGCTTTCCCTAAGCCCTCTCAAGTGTTACTCAGACATTCAGGGTAAAGAGGTAAGCTCTTTGTTCCCATTATCACTGTGAATACATGATAATATGTTAATTCTGACTTCAGACTGGTCATGGGAATTCATAAACTCTTCTCTCACAATTTTAGTTAAGTGTGCAATAACCATATGCAAAGAGTATTAACTATGCTTTTTATTTTCCGATTGTTTGGCATCCTGGAGTCTTGCTGACTTTAGCTTTCCCCTCCCTTCCTCTCTACTTCTCAGAGAGAGGGAATCACTTCCCTGTGATACTACCTTTTAATACACATACTAACCAATCCAGAATCCACACCCGTCTTATTGGGATCTCACACTACCCTCCTGTTTACCAAAACAATCAGAAACAGATTCTAGGCCTCAGTGCATACTGAACTAGCCAAATCCTAACCCTACTTCCCCCCCCCCCCTTTCCTTCCTACCAAAACCACAATCAACGCTCGCTCTTGTGCTCATTTTCCTTTTTTTTTGAGATGGAATCTCACTTTGTCACCCTGGATAGAGTGCTGCGGCCTCACAGCTCACAAAACCTCAAACTCAAGTGATCCTCTTGCCTCAGCCTCCCAAGTAACTGGGACTACAGGTGTCTGCCACAATGCCTGGCTATTTTTTTAGAGACAAGGTCTAGCTCTTGTAAGGATGCTCAACTTGTGAGCTCAAGTAATCTAATCAAATCTGCCTCCCAGAGTGGTAGGCTTACAGGGGTGAGCCACCTGCACATTTTCCTTTGGCTGTTCTATATCCTGACTGACCCTGATGCTTCTTTGTGTGGGTACCCTAGCATGGTGTGCCCACTTTTCTTGGGTCTGTGAGTATAACAAAATTTACCTTTTCAACACTGGTCATCCCCTGATTTGTCGACCCCACCATGCCTGAATAATAATAAAACCTATAATTTATAATACAAGCAAGTGGCAGGAACAGAGAGCTGAGCCTAGAGATCCCTCAGTAGTCCCACCGCTGCTGGTCAAGCTACCATAACACCTTGGGAGGAATTCCAGCCCCAACCACCATCACTGCTGGGGACTGTGAGGAGCTAAGAGGAGACCCAGCAGCTGCACAGGCCCCACTCCTGCATTCCAAGCCTGGTACCACTGATAGCTGTGCAGGGAGGAGTGGTACAGGTGGGAGGCACTGCATGGGAGGTTCATGTGGGCGATGGACAGGGAGGTCATCACAACTATGATTTTGGAAACAGTTTAATGGTGCAATATATGAAAAGGATATGGTTTCATCAACAGGAATGACCCCAAGTAAGATGTACTTGTTCACACTGCCAATACTTTCTATAGCTTGATTGGAGTTTCTGAACAAAGGCAAACATTGTGTGGTTTGGGATAAGGAGGAAAAAAAATATTTTATTTAGATTTTCTGGATTTTATCTTATTTATTATTTTATTTTTTATAATTTATTTATCATGATTTAATTTTATTTATTTCCAAATATCTGAGGCAGGAAAACAAAGCTTTCAGCTCATGGCAGTCCTGACAATGGTCTTCAGGAGCTGATGTTGGTCTCCATCTTGGCTGAGGAGAAAGAGGACTCCCTACAGCCCCGAGAGAGAGGCACTGGAGTTTTCAAAATTTTAAATTATGTCTTGTGAAAATAAACAAAAAAAAAAGTGGGGGAAGAAAAGGCCCCTTCTGCCCCTCCTACAGCAATGAGGCTCCCCTAACCTTAACAACCTCGTCCCCAACCACCTGCCACCCCAATTTGCAGGCTCACCTGGGTCATACCTGTCCCCTACCCGCAAGACCTCCAGGTCACGATCAGGGAGAAACACAAGCCCTCTCATGTCCCCTCTCTGCAGGCGCAACCTCATGGGGTCTGGAAGAAGTGAGTGTCAACGCGGAAAAGGAAAGGATTTCTGTACGGTCTCCAACGCCACGGTCACCACGGAAACACGGGTCACAAGGCTGGTCAGAGCCTTGGGACTTCCCTCGACGTTCCAAGAAGGGTTCGTCCACGTGGAAACCCTTCCAGACCCCAGACCGGGCGTCAGTTCTGGAGCAGGAGAAAGTCCCAGCTGCGGTGGGGACGCAGCCCCGCCTGTGGTTCTCTGAATGCTCCTCTGAGACCGCAGAGCTGACGGCAGAAGGGCTCCAAATTTCCGCGCAGACGGGTGCCCCGGAGGCGCAGAGCTGCGACTGCGCCTTCCCGCTGGGCTTTTCTCCGGAGAACACGTCCCACCAATCTGACCCCGAGACCGCGAAGGATGAACCCCGGGATCCCCAGACGACGTCGGTTCTGTGCTCCTTATTACGGAAAACCTTTCGGAGAAGCGGAGGCGGCACCAACCACCAGCTCCTGCCGTGGGGGCCGCGAACGGGAGCGTCTCCCTGCGCGGTGGATGTGGCCGATCTTCAGACACGGGAAACTAAGAATCAGGGAGGGCCAGCAGGTAAGTGGGGATAAAAACTCACCTACTGGGCACAGTGAGCACTGTTCTAACGGAGGGCACACCAGAGCCCCGACGTAAGCGTTAGACCAGATACCCCCTCAATTACTATTTTGGGAGAACAAACGCACAAAAAAGAACAGTGCAGTGCTGTTCTCCTCTCCGTCCCCCGCCAGCGACGGACAGTCTCAAGAAGCCTCAACCTGCGCCCCTCACCCCCGACCCCGCGAGGCCCCTACCCGAGTCCTTCCTACCCCTGGGTGGCGCTCACAGTGGCTTCAAGGCCTCGGGGGTGGCTAGCCACAGCCAGCCCGCACGCACCACGTGGCCTTTGCTGCCCATACTCCCAAAGGCCAGGTCCCACCTCGGATGGCGACGGCGTCCTCGTCCTCCAGGGTGCAGGGAGGCGGTTGGAAAAGCTGTAGACCGTTGAGCAGGAAGTGCTGGCAGCTGGTGACGTCGAGCCAGGAAGCGCCCCTACTTGGCATCCCCCCTCCCCGGCGCCCCCAGGATCTGTGCCTTCCCGGGAAATGTGCCTACAAGGGAGGGGCGCGCCCATCTGTTCCTAAGTCCCTCTGAAATGTTTCCTTCTGAACAAACGGATTTTTCGAACTCTTTTAGGAGCAGGTTTGCGTAGACCTGTTTACCACAGAACAACGGTCTTTCCATTTTGGAGACTAATATTGTTTTCTTTTGACATTTAGCAGAACCTCCTGGGCCGGTCTAGCTTTGGGGGTGCAACTTGTATTCTTCTAGACTGGTGATTTTTAACCCGTGTGCGGTGAAAGGATCTTAGGTGTGCCGCGAAAAGTTTTAAAGATCATTAAATTTTTTCGAAAGAAGTTCAAAGCACAGTTAAGTATATTCTTTTCTTTTTAGTTTTTTTTTGGGGGGATCAACATACTTTTTTTTCCTAGACACACTTTTTTTAGACAGACTCTCGCTACGTTACCCTAAGTAGAGTGCCGAAGCATCATAGCTCACAGCAACCTAAAACTCTTGGGCTCAAGGGATCCTCAGGTGATCCTCTTGCCTCAGTCTCCTGAGTAGCTGAGACTACAGGAGCCCTCCACAACGCCGGCTATTTTTTTTTTTTTTTTTTTTTTGAGACAGTCTCACTATGTCGCCCTCGGTAGAGTGCTGTGGCGTCACAGCTCACAGCCACCTCCAACTCTTGGGCTTAAGTGATTCTCTTGCCTCAGCCTCCCAAGTAGCTGCGACTACAGGCGCCCGTCACAGCGCCTAGCTATTTTTTTAGTTGTAGTTGTCATTGTTGTTTGGGAGGCCCGGGCTGAGTTGGAACCCACCAGCTCCGGTGGATGTGGCCGGTGCCCTAACTGCTGAGCTACAGGCGCCGAGCCAACGCCGGCTATTTTTTAGAGACGGGGGCTTTCTCTTGCTCAGGCTGGTCTCCAACTCCTGAGCCCAGGCAATCCACCCGCCCTGGCCTCCAGAAATGCTAGGATTACAGGCGTGAGTCATTGGGCGATGCTCGATCAACATATTTTAAGTGTGCAGCGGAAGTTTAACTATAGGTTCAAGTGTGCGGTGAGGTTTTTTAAAAGGTTGAAAAAACACTCTTCTAGATGGCTGCACCGTCATCCCGTCTTTATTTCCTCTGAGCCAACTCTAGTTTCTAACTAGCAAGTAACAAAAATAGACAAGAGAACAGTGAATAAGAGCTTTGTATTGAAGCCAGGTGGATTTGGGTTGGAATTCTGGGTTTTCTAATTAATAACTACATGTAAATGTCAGCTTTTAAAAATAGTAGCCATGTCTTGTTTTTATAAAGAATTAATGAGATAGGGCGCGGACCCGATATACCGAGAGTGGCAGGTTCAAACCCGGCCCCCGCCAAACTGCAACAACAACAACAACAACAAAAATAGCCGGGCGTTGTGGCGGGCGTCTGTGGTCCCAGCTACTGGGGAGGCTGAGGCAAGAGAATCACCTAAGCCCAGGAGCTGAAGGTTGCTGTGAGATGTGATGCCACGACACTCTACCAAGGGCGATAAAGTGAGACTCTGTCTCTACCAAAAAAAAAAAAAAAAAAAAAAAAGAATGTATTCGATGTGTTCAACAAATTTTTCAGAAAACATGTGGTTAATAAAGAGTTGCTGTAATTGTTATTAACAACTCTACAATTAGATGCTGTTATGATAATGGCAAAGAATGGGCACAGTACTTGAGAGGATGAGGCGGGGGTATGGCTTGACCCAGGAGTTCCAGGCCAGAGTGGGAAACATAGGGAGACAGGTTGCATCTAGGTTGTGGTTCGCGGTGGCCCCAGACGGGTGGTACTGCAGGGGCTTCGAGCACCCTCAAAAACCCAGGGACAAGTCGGAGAGCGGAGACAGTCGGTCGCCGCTGGTAGTGCCTCTGCCGGTCGCTGATGAGCTGTCGAGGTTCGGATCCGCGCCGCTGCCCAGCACGTCTGCCACGTGAGGCTGTGGTCCCACTCGTCATCCTAGTCATCGCTGCCTTGGCTGGCCTGGTAGCAGCCGGAAAGCTGCTGTAGCGAGAGCTACAGGGCGCCCCAGCCTAGAGGCTGGAAGGTGGCGGCGGCAGCGCCTGCTGCAGCTGCACTGGAGCCTCGAAGCCGCCGGGCAGCGCGTTGGCTTAGCGGGCCGGGGAGCCCTGGAACACAGGCTCAGGACGTGCTCCGGCAGGGAGGGCTCACCTGGGTTCTATCACCCGGACGCCACTGTGCCGGCGTCCTGGAGAGCGCTCCCTACTCCTGGACCCAGAGCCCGGGCCCGCCCGAGGGGCCCGGGGTGCTGCCCACGCCCTGGCGCCGGGACTGGAGCCCTGGAGATCGCACCGCTCTGCTCACTGCAGGTAGGTGGGCGCTGGGTCGCGAAGCCAACCGGTTTTTTAAATTCCTCGACTAGATTATCTATTTTTTTTAAATGAGAAAGCAAGGGAAAAGATATTAAACTTCGAGCTAAGAGCAATGTGAGAACTTGACCAAGATTACTACTGAAGTGACTAATGATGGGTGGCATTGATAGGACTGTAGAACTATTTCATCACAACACAGCATTTTCTTAGCACTCATTTGTAGTCGTCCTCCACCCATCCTAAACTTCTGACAACCCAGGATATTTTGTTGCCTTTTCCAGAATATCATGTGTCTTCAACTTAGAATAGTGTTTTTGAGTCGTTCATAATGTTCCATGTATCAATAATTTGTTCCATTTTATTGCTGAGCAGTTCGCCATTGTGTGAATGCACCCCGCTTTGCTTAACCCCATTCACCAGTTGGTGAACTTTTGGGTTATTGCCAGTTTTTGACAGTTATGAAAGGTGCTCTAAAAATTTGCCTCTAGGTTTGATTGTGAATACTTACCTTCATTTCCCATGTATAAAAAGGGCTGCTGGGTCATACGGAAAGTGTATGTAACTTGAGTAGAGGCTGCACCTACTGGTTATTTCATTTTACACGCTTTTTTTTTTTTTTTTTTTTTTTTTGAGTCACAGTCTGACTTTATCGCCCTTGGCAGAGTGCCGTAGCAACACAGCTCACAGCAACCTCCAACTCCTGGGCTTAGGCGATTCTCTTGCCTCAGCCTCCGGAGTAGCTGGGACTAACAAGCGCCTGCCAGAATGCACGGGTTGGTCGGGGTTGGGTTTGAACCCGCCACCCTCAGTGTATGGGGCTGGCACCCGACCCACTGAACCACAGGCACCGCCCTCATTTTACACTCTTATCTGCAACAAAGGTGCTCCACATCCTTATCCGCATTTAACTTTGCCCGTGTTTTTTTTTTTTTTTTTTTTTTTTTGTGACAGAGCCTCAAGCTGTCACCTGAGTAGAGTACTGCGAAATCACAGCTCACAGCAACCGACAACTCCTGGGCTCATGCCATTCTCCTGCCTCCGCCTCCCAAGTAGCTGAGATTACAGGCGCCTGCCACAACGCCTGGCTATTTTTTGGTTGCAGCCATCATTGTTGTTTAGCGGCCGGGGCTGGATTCGAACCCGCCCCTCAGGTGTATGTGGCTGGTGCCTTAGGCCCTTGAGCCTCGTGCCTGACTTTGTCCGTTTTTGTTAGCCATTCATTGTTAAGTATGTGGTTGTGGCATCCGAGACTTTCATTTACATTTCCTTAGAAAGAAAGGAGTAGGGCGCCGGCCCCATATACCGAGGGTAGCAGGTTCAAACCTGGCCCCCGCCAAACTGCAACAAGAAAAAAATAGCCGGGCGTTGTGGCAGGCGCCTGTAGTCCCAGCCACTCGGGAGGCGGAGGCAAGAGAATCGCCTAAACCCAGGAGTAGGGAGGTTGCTGCGAGCTGTGTAACACCATGGCACTGTACCGAGGGCGATGAAGTAAAACTGTCAGAAAAAAAGAAAACAAGTAAAAATGAGTCTTTTTTTCCATTTAATTGGGTTGTATGATCCTTTACTTTTAATGGGGATTGAATCTGTAGATTGCTTTGGGCGGACTTTAAGAGTTCAATGCATATTCTGAGTACCAACCCTTAGTATGTGTGTTTGGCCTTTATTTTATATGTAATATAAATATACATAAATAAATATATATTTACATATATGTATATATAAACTTATGTATACATATATAAATATATATGTGTGTATATATATGATATAGATGTATTTTTTGTTTTTGCAGTTTTTGGCCTGGGGCTTTGTTTGAACTCGCAACCTACGAATTTGGGGGCACTGCCCTATTATATATTTTATAAATACTTTCAAGCTGTGGCTTGTCTTTTCATTTTCTTATCAGTGTCATTTCAAGACCAGAAGTTTTAAAAATTGGTGAGTCCAATTACTTATTGGCACTTTCCTCTTAAGGTTCAGGGTTGGTTTTTTTTTTTTTTTTTTTTTTGCAGTTTTTGGCTGGGGCTGGGTTTGAACTCTCCATCTCTGGCATATGGGGCCGGCGCCCTACTCCTTTGAGCCATAGGCACCACCCAAGGTTCAGGGGTTTTTTGTGCTAAGAAATCTTTGCATAATCCTTTGCTTAGTTTTTACTATACCCTCCCTAAATTATCTCCAAATTCTCCACCTTTCAGTGGCCAAACATACCAGGTGATGGGGGATCCAGACAAAATATGGCCTTGGGGTTAAATCCTTCCCCCATTTTTGTAAATAAAGTTTACCAAGTGTCACAACAGTCCAGAGTCCAAAGAGATTGGCCCTCAAAGCCTAATATATTACCTGCTTCTTCACACGGAAAGTTTTTGACCCCTGAGGCTATTTACCAGGTCCCTCCCCCAGCCTGTCCTTGGAGATAACTCCTGGAACCTCTTGTTCTTCTGTGTGTATAGGAGCAGGTTGTTCTAAAAATCTTATCTACTATCCTGAAAAACCCTGTTTTAACATCCTGTGTTACAATCCCCCTTTCTGAGATTCCAAGTCTTTCTTGGTTTGTTCCATTCCCTTCTTCGGATAGAAAATCCTCTAAGAAAAAAGGCTACGTGGGAATTAACTCATTTCTATCAATTGATAAATGGATAAATAAAATGCAAAAATAGATACCACTCTTGATAGAGAACTTCCACCACACCTGATAGAGAACTCTAGGTGGTTACTCTTTTTTCCTGACAACTGTGGATACTTTGCTTTTAAATGAGTCATTATGAAAAGTTTTGATACACACAAAAATCAAGGAACACATTCCTGGTTTAATCCTAACAATATGGAAGGCCTGAGATGGGTAGATTGCTTAAGCTCAGGAGTTGGAAACTAACCTAAGCAAGAGCAAGACTCTATTTAAAAAAAAAAAAAAAGAAGAAACTAGCCAGGCGTGGTAACACATGCCCAGATTCTTGGCAGGCTGAGGCAAGAGGATCGCTTAAGCCCAAGAGTTTGACATTGCTGTGAGCTGCAGTTAAGCCACGGCACTGTACCCAAGGTGATAGAGTGAGACTCTGTCTAAAAAATAAAATAAAAAACAAATACAGATTCAAATAAGCTCAGTTTCACTCATTGATAAATGTGCTTTTTTAGTCTCTTTAGTTGGACTGATGCATCCATCTCTGTCTCTTGTGTGAGTGTATAGTTTATTTACTGGAGAAACCTGTTTATCCAGTAGGTTTTCCTACAGTATTCATTTTGCTGATTGCAGTTTAAGAGGCATAATGATTGTATATATAATATGTATCGCATACAAGGAGTCATGCAAAAGGCTAATATAAAAAGAAGTTGAAGATAATGATAAAATCATTGCAATTTCCTTTTCTTATGAGTAAATATGAATAGTAATTTTAATTTTGTTAACAAAACCTTTAAAGGAAAACCTTAAAGTCAATGTGAAATAAGTTTACTAATACATTTAAAAAAACCATCTAACTTAATTACTTGTATTAAACTAGGCACTTTAATTTTAGAGTCATGTCGTTGAACTGTATTTTACTACATCCAAACAATGAAATGCTGTAACATCAAAGCTTTGTGTATTAATGGTAATATGGAATGCTTTACCAAATATATTCAAAGAGAAAAAAGCAAAGTATATAACAATGTAAATAGTATACCATTTGTGTAAAAAAGATTATGGATAATATTTATATCAAAAGGGGGATACAAACCATATATGTAAAATACCCCCAGGAGCATTTTTTTTGGGAGAGAGTCTATGTTGCCTTCGGTAGAGTGCTGTGATCTCATAGCTCACAGCAACCTCCAACTCTCGGGCTTAAGCGATTCTCTTGCCTCATCCTCCCAAGTAGCTGGGACTATAGGTTCCTGCCACAATGCCCAACTATTTTTTGGTTGCAGTTGTCTTTGTTGTTTAGCAGGCCTGGCCTGTGCTCAAACCCGCCAGCTTTGGTGTATGCAGCCAGTGCCCTACCCACTGAGCTGCGGGCACCGAGCTCCTAGGGAACATGTTAACACTAACTCTGTTAATGGAAACTGGTGACTAGATTATGCAGGAAAAGAGAATTCAGAATTTTATGCTGTACAAAGATATGAATCTACCTATTCTTCCTTCTATCTCCATTAAATTACTCTAAAACATTTGATAAGATTTTTATAATTCATTTTTTGAATATGTAGCAATTTGAGATACACTTCACATGCCATTCAGTTTACCCACGTGACATGTACAGTTCCATAGTTTTTAGTATATTTACAGACTTGTGTAACTATGACAATCAGTTTTACAACATTTTCATCCATGAGCAGTCACTGATCTCCCACTCCCAAGTTCTCTAGGCACCCACTAATCTACTTTCTGTCTCTACAGACTTGACTATTCTACATATTCCATATAAATAGAAATCATCCAGTATGTGAACTTTTGTGACCAACTTCACTTAGTATGCTTTGAGGTTTATCCATGTTATACTATATGCCAGTACTTCATTTCCTATATCACTAAATAATAATTACATTGTTATACTGCATTGTATTTATCCATTTAACAGGTGATAGAGTTATTTCTACTATTTTGGCTCTTATCAATAAGGCTGCTATGAACATTTATATACCTGTTTTTAATGTGGACATGTTTTCTTTCTTTCTTTTTGCAGTGTTGGCTGGGACGGGGCTTGAACTCACCACCCCTGGAATATGGGGCAGTGCCCTACTCCTTGAGCCACAGATTCCCCTCATGTGGACATGTTTTCATTTCACTTGAGTACATACCTAGGAATGGAATTGCTGGGTCATACGGCAACTTCATGTTTATATAGTTCAATATTTTATTTATTTAATCTATTATTATTGGCAGTCATGTATATTTAGAAACGGGGCTCTAAGTGAGAAAATCTAATCTACAAGTATTCTCAAATATAATGAAAATTCCATACACACTGTTAACATTGAATGTTCTCTGTAATCAGAGAAATATTAATTTTCATTTTCCATTTTTTAATAAAATTTGGAGCCTATGTTTTATTTTTAAGACTCATAACTCTCAGGGCCCTAGGAACTATCCCTATGGACCTAGTGCTAAAACCCCCATCATTCCAACAGTACAACTCAGAAGAAAGCTAAAAAAGATCATGGTAGTAATGAAATCTGAACTTTGCAGAAAATTTATAGGACACAATCTGAGTAGTGATCCAAACCCCAGTGTACAAGAATTAAGAACAAGACACATTTATGAGTTATATAACAGTTTGAGAGATAGAAGACAGTCACTGAGGTCCTGTTTCTTTGCCCCATTCTCTTTCAGGTCCTTATGTAAACCCTCCTAAACAAGTTATCATTTAAACAATTTAAAGAAAATGAACATACTTAAATGTTTTAGTTTAGGAGCTTCCTAAAGGGAAGAAGAGAATGTAATAGTCCATTTTAACATACTTTGCTATTGGTTTGTCAGGTTTTGGTACCTTTGCATCTCTTAGTCTTCCAGATTTTCCATTCATCCAAACATGGATTATCATTCATATATACCCATTCTACCATAAATCTATTAGTCTCAGCAGAGAAGTCTTTGGTAGTATGATTCCAAAAAAAAAACCATAAAAGCTAATAATCATTTAAAGTCTGATTGTACCTGTATGTTGACAATTTTCTACTCTTACATTTTTAAAAAAACATTTTACAAGTGTTCAATCTGGAGCATAATTAATAGATCTTAATTAAGACCCCAGCAATGTACATAGAAATCGGATTTATCAACCAAAAAAAAAGCATAATTTTATTAGCAGACACAAATGGTATTAATACCATCAAGAGAAAAAATAATCCTTCAACAATTTTAGCTTGTAAATTAAAATACTCCCCAGGAGTGACAGGCATAATTTTTATTCACATCTAGCAGAGTAACCAATGGTAAAATCATTAATCATGTTCAAAATAATAACCGATTGATATTTCCCAAAGGAGCTAATTTCAATCCTGATAGTTCTTTATTTTTTGAAAATATATTTGCTACAAGTTGCTAATTTGCAACAGGTGTCATAATGAGAAGAGTCAAAATTAGATAAATGTGAAAAAGAATGACAAAGTGTCATACACCATTGAATTATACCAAGTCAAGAACTGGGGAGGAAAGCATTGCAAAAGAGACTACTATGTTACTTAATATTCTTGCAATAAAACCAGCAATGCATTCATGTTGGGAGCGTTATCATCTCACTTCCAATTTCTTCCCCTCAAGAACAATCTGAATCTCTTTGGCATCCAAAGTCTCATAGGTCAATAAAGCTTCTGCCAGATTCTTATGTTCCTTTGCATGAGTTTTCAGGATATGTTTTGCTC
>CAUYPK010042717.1:0-25478 GCA_963574355.1 Loris lydekkerianus | reverse complement strand
AGCTTTCACATGAAGGCTATAACCCAACTATAGCACAAGACTATGGGGAAAGGGCCAAGGAAGGGGAAGGGAGGGGGGAGGTTTTGGTGGAGGGAGAGTAATGGGTGGGGCCACATCTATGGTGCATCTTAGAATGGGTACAGGTGATTGCACTAATGTACACAGCTATGATTTAACAATAAAAAAAAAATAATTAAAAAAAAACAAAAAACAAACAAACAAAAAAAAGATGACAAAAGTTTGAAATACTATGTTACAAACTAAATTAACAATATTTTCCCAAGAAGTTAAAATCAAGAAAGGCCTAAATATCAATTCATATTCTGTTACATTTAACTCTGATTTATCCAAAAACTGAATATGGGAGTGATATTTGCCTAGTCGAGAAATTCTCACCTCAGAGTGGGGGATTAGAAAATCATAGTGAGTGGAGAATAGGGAATGTTCAATTCCTACCAACTCCTGTGGAGTGTTTGGGGAGAGGTAGTTCTGAGGGCAGACTTCCATGTTGCTGCCATTTTCATTACTTAAGGTTTTTCTTGAATAAATTCTCATAGGCTGTCTTGCAGTTTCTTGGGTTTTTTCTTTGGACAATTTATCAAGAACACCATATACAAATAAAGCAGCAGCAACAACAACAATAACAAAAACTAAATGAGACTTTATTAAATTAAAAAGCTTCTGCTTTTAAGAAACAGTAAGCAGGCAACCTATAGAATGGGAGAAAATATTCACAAACTGCACATATGACACAGGACTGATAGCTAGAATCTACAAAGAACCCAAACAAATCAGCAAGGAGGAAATAAACAACCCTATCAAAAAAATGGGCAAAAGACATAAAAATAGTTTTTTGAAAATAAGATGGATAAATGGGCAACTAACATGAAAAAATGTTTAATATCACTAATCATCAGGGGAATGCAAATTAAAACCATAATGAGATATCACTTTTACCCCTGTCAGAATGGCTATTACGAAAAAGTAAACAACAACAAAAAACCCAAAGAAACAAACAAAAAAAAGATGCTGGCATGGATGCAGAGAAAAAGAAATGCTTTATGTACTATTGATGAGATTGCACTACTGGGTATCTACTCAAAGGAAAAGAAATCATTTTAGAAAAGAGACACCTGCACCCGAATGTTTATCACAGCACAATTCACAATGGAATCAACATAAGTGCTCATCAACCTATGAGTGGAAAAAGAAAACCCAGTATATACTGTATATAAGATGGGAAGACGATTCAGCCATAAAACAGAATGTAATAATGTCTGTAACAATTTGTATGGAACTGGAGTCCATTCTCCTAAGTGATGTATCTCAGGAACGGAAAAATAAACACCACATGTTCTCACTAATAAGAGGGAGCTAAATGATGAGTATACATGGGCACAGAAATGTAAATGACATTGGAAATTAAAGAGGGGAGGCTGGAAAGAAGATGAGGGATTAAAAACTTACCTTTTGGGTACCATAAACACTATCCAGATGATGGGTACGCAGAGGCCCTTTACGTCAGCATTATACAGTGTCTCCGTGTAACAAAAAACATTTGTACTTCCTCAATATTTTGACATAAAAATATAAATAAATAACAAAAAAATACATAATGTAGCAATATTTAGACACCATAGCTTTTGTTAACATATTTGTGCTTTTCTCCATGTTTTCTATGTGAAAAAATCAGTTTTCTACACAATCTTTACTGTGCACAATAGCCCTTTATGCATTATAAAATAGTTCCACATGTTTTATCTTGTTTGATCCTCACAATTCTCTTTAATTTTCATGTCATAAGATGAATAAAAAAAGAACACTTGTTGCATGCATTATCTTTTATTATTATTGTTGTCGTTTTCATTTTATACATGGGGAAATGGAATCTTAGCAAATTGAGTAACTCTCAACTGGTTTTGGACAATGGCATGACAGAATGCCCAGCGATTGTGTTGATCATGTCCTTGGACATGAGACTCATTCTGTGTCAAGTTCAACTGTGATTTTTAAGCACTAACAAATTAAATAAACCCTCCAAAATCATGACTAAATTCAAGTGTGAGGAGACGGTTCAAGAACAGCACAGCTGGCCATCCATTTCTAGGCTGTAAAAACAGTGTGATTTGAAGGGCCTTAACTATTTTGACTACCATGAACACTATCCAGGTGGTGGGCACACCAAAAGCCTTTACGTCACTATTCTACTTGTGTCCATGCCACTGTCCCACCTCTGAGGAGAGAGATTCTGGATGGCATGGCATGTCTTCTATTTGTTTGCTGTGGGACCAGGGAATGGTGTCTTCTTACTTCAAGCTAAATGAGAAGAGCTTTAAGAGAATCACTCAGAAATTTTGATAGCCCCTATAGTTTGGAGGACACAGAGGAACTGGGGTTTAACATATGGCTTAACAAATTCTAACCCCCATCACTGTGATAATTGGTTTAGAAAGCAGAAAGAGAGGAAGGAAGAAGGGCTAGCTATGGGTGAGTCAAAGGTGCTCCCATGGGCCAGGTGTGAGCAGCCTAGTCCCATAAAGTAGTATGCCCAAGAGGATTGGCTGGAGAGCCAAGCAAAAAGGCAGACTGCCAAAAGCCAAGGAGTCCAATACTGCCAGCTAGAAGGTAGCCATTGGTTGTATCTTGGTAGGCAGTGTTATCTCTGAGAAATGCGTAAACATGCCCCAGTGAAAAAGAATCTGTTTCAGAGATCTGCCACACCCGGAGGGCAACAATGTAAGATTGCAACTCTTATAGTTGAGGAAGAACTTTCCTATTGGTATTTGTCAATTAGATTAGAATCATTTATGCAGTAGTAATAAAGTTACCCCAAATCACATCAGCTCAACACAATGAAATCTCTTTCCTTACCATTAAAGATTGATCGTGTTGGGTGCCTGAATTCTTCTGGTTGTTACATTATCTGGAAAGTGTGGTCTCCATAGTTGCTGTGGCAGAGTGGTGAGAGATTGGGCCAGACACAGAGGCTTCTACCTGTCCTGGAAGTGACATTTTGTTAGCTGCAGCTCATCATTGCAATGGGAGCTGGGAGATGTAGACTACTTGGAAGGAAGGGGAAACAGCATTGTAAGCACATAGCATTGTCTTTGCCAAATGTTCCCTTATCTCTTCTCCCAATTCCCTGCTCTGGCACTTGAGGAGCTAGAGGTGGGCTAGTGAGCAGAAGGAGTGTAAAACCAAAGTAGAGTAAGAATGAGGAAAGCACCCACGAATTATTCCTAGCTGTCAATCACACCAGAGTTCCCAGGTTTAAAGTACACCAGAGCTAGGGAAGAGAAGGTGTTTTTAATTATATAAGATTATTTAACAGCAGATTAGATATTTTGATTACTGAAATGAAGTGGTTTGGGGGGATTAAATTAACCAGAAGATATTTATTATTTGCCAGTAATCCATAACATTCATAGAAACTGCACAAGAGTTTATTTTGTCCAAAGTTTGGGGAAAAAATGAGCCCACTGATTGGAATGAAAGGAAGTTATGTGGATGCAGGAAGTTTACAAATACAAGGCATTACTCAGAGGATATTAGCATAGAGAGCTGGTGTCTTAGTCCTTTTGTATTGTTAAAGACAGAGTATCTGGGACTGGGTAATTTATAAAGAACAGAAATTCTCACAGTTTTAGAGACTAGGATGTCCAAGATGAAGATGCTGGTGTTTTGTGAGGGCCTTCTTGCTGTGTCCTGGCTTGGGGTAGGTGAAAAAGCAAGAACACAATAAAGAGTGAGCCCTCTCCTGCAGACCCTGGTCATAACGGTGTTTGTCCATTCACGAGGGCAGGGCCCTCATGACCCAAACACCTTTCATTAGGCTCCACCTTCCAATATTGTTGCAGTGGGGGTTGAGTTTCCAACACATTAAATTTCTGAGGGATGCACTGAAACCAGAGCAATGCTGATACAGAATACAGGAACGAAATTACTAGCATAACCTCTTTAGCTCTTGGGCGAAGGTTACCCACAGTTACTTGCCAGATTGCCCAAGAGTGCACTTGGGATGTGGAAGTGACCAGGTAAGGATTGATGACTCAGCCTTCTGTGCCACAGTTGCTTTACTGCTTTAGTGCACATTACCTCTTGGGGGAACCCACCTCCACTAGAGGCATTTCCTTTCCACAGTCCCATATATACACCTCTTCTCAACCCCATAGGCACTGGAAATGGCTGGACTAAAAACTATTTGTTGTAGGTCTTTCAAAGAAACCCACTCCAGATTGCTTGCTGTTAAGCAGAAGAACTGAGGTCCTGTTTTCTCTAACTCCAACACAGATGCTCATCCTCATGATAATAACCTGCTATAGGTATGTCAAAGTACACAGGTTCTGTAGCTTCCAGGGTGTCACGTAGCTAGAGATGAGTGGAGGTGACAAGAAATACAGATTTTTGAACTTCTTACAGGTGTTCTATATGTCTTCACGTATAATCATGCAAAATCTTGATTGCTTCAAAAGGAAGAAGCTTTATAATACAAAATGAAGGTGTGTTGATGCAGTGATCTGAGGTGGCTCCATATCAGCTTCAATTCATGCTCATCAAAAGCGATGCCTTGGAATCTGTTTGGGATCTTTTCAGGGTCTGTCTGTCTTTATATAAGGATAACCTACTGGTCTCCAAGGAAAGTGATGGCATCTGCTGGTAATTTTGGTTGAAGTTATGAAGACACTACCTTGACTTTCCTTTCATGAATGATTTGATGCTTGGCTTCCCACGGCCCTGGGAGTCCTAACTGCTCACGTCTTGGTGCCCTGTGACAACCAGCTGCCTGCTAAGAGTTCTTTTCCTGTCATCTTCTGTTTTGTGTGTAAGTCAGAGGCATGCCAACTGCACGTCACCTGCAGATAACCTCAGAACATTTGTAGTGAGGTGGCTTCCCATGTAGTAATTAAATTTTCTTCCAGCAGTCTCCTTTCTTGCCCTTGTCATTCATATTTCTCCTTATTGATAAAGACTTCAGGTTGAAAATATTCAGATGATGAGAGAGAGAGAGACCGAGACTGATGGATACACATTAAATTACCAAGTTAGAATCCTCTACGGAGCCATTCAAAGAATACTTCTCAAACTCTAGTATGCATACTTCATGAGAAGGTCTTATTAAAATGAAGACTTTGACTAAGGATTTCTGGGATAGACCCTGAGATTCTGCATTTTAACAAGCTCCCCCAAACTGGCAGTACTGCATGCTTGTAAAAAGAAAATAAAATCTTAGGATAGCCCCCCACCCCACCCCGCCTGCTTACTCACAAGAGAAGACAAAGGTCTCAGGCACCTGTGAAGAATGGATACTTCATTTCCTGTGGAACAAGAAAATAAAAAAACAAACAGACAAACAAAAATGAATAGCCAATACAATTTTTAGAAATAAAAACAAATCTGAGACATCATGTTACCAGGTTTCAGGTACACTAGAAATCTACAGTGATCAAAACAACATGGTACTGGCACAAAAACAGAGATATAGATCTATGAAATAGAATAGAGAACCTAGAAATGAACCCAAACACGCATCACCATCTGATCTTTAATAAACTAAACAAAAGCATGCACTGGGGAAAAGAAGCCCTATTTAATAAATGGATCTGGGTCAACTAGTTAATCATACGTAGAAGACTGAAATTGGATCCCACACCTCTCACCACTGATAAGAATTGACTCTTGTTAGATAAAAGATTTAAATTTAAGACATGATACAAAAATTCTAGAAGTAAGTGTGGGAAAACTCTTGACAATCAGGCTGGGAAAAGCTTTTCTGAGAAAGACCTCTTTTGTTATTGCAACCAACACCAAAAATAAATAAATGGGACACGATCAAGCTAAAAGCTTCTGCACAGCTAAGAGTACCACAACTTAAGCAAACAGACAGCCTTCAGAATAGGAGAAGATACTTGCATTCTATGAATCTAACAAAGGGCTGATATCTAGACTCTACCGAGAACTCAAATTAATCAACAAAAAAAGGACAAACAACTCCATTTGTAAGTGGGTGAAAGATTTAAACAGAAACTTCTCTGAAGATGAAAGATTCATGGACAAAAACACATGAAAAAATGCTCATCATCCCTAATCATCAGAGAAATGCAAATCAAAACCCCTCTGAGGTATCACCTAACCCTAGTGAGAATAACCCACATCACAAAATCCCATAGCTGCAGATACTGGTGTGGTGTGGGGAGAAGGGAACACTTTTGCACTGCTAGTGGGATTGCAAACTAATACAACCTCTATGGAAAGAAGTATGGAGAATTCTCAAAGAGCTAAAAGTAGACCTTCCATTCAATCCCACCATCCCATTACTAGGTATCTACCCAGATGAAAAAGATTATTTAAGCACAAGGAAATTTGCACTTGAATATTTATTGCAGTGCAATGCACAATCCCCAAGATGTGTAATGAACCCAAGTTCTCATAAACTGATGAATGGATTAACAAACTATGGTGTATGTATACCACGGAGTACTATTCAGCTATAAAAAGGATGGAGACTTTACATCTTTTGTATTTACCTGGACAGAGTTGGAACACATTCTTCTCAGGAAAGTATCACCAGAATGGGAAAAGCAAGTATCCAATGTACTCAATACTAATATGAAACCAGTAGATAAACAACAACACGCCCACACAAAAGGAAAACACAAGTACATTCTAGTGACGTGAAAGGGGTAAAGGGAAGAGGGAGAGTGATTGGCACGTTCTCACCTAAAGTGGGCAACGTAAGGGTCTACAGCGCATCCCCTGGGTGAAGGGCTCAACTGAAACTTCAACTTTACCTTAGAAATGAAAACAATGTAACGTAAACATTTGTACCCTCATATCAATCTGAAATTAAAAAAACAAACAAACAAAAAACTGGCCCTACAGATCATTCATTAACGACTGCTTCCCATAAGCAAGGAAATATATATTCTAATGTGCACAGGCTACACATGGCTCCTGAGACTGTTCTGATTCCATATTAATAATGAATTAGCAGTTTATCTTCACAGGAGCAGAACAGAGACAAGGTAGGATCAGATATCCTTCTGCCTACCAAGGGACATCTACATAATTGATGCTTCTTCACTCCCTTTTTCTTCTCTGACATTCACCTCGCCTTATGTAAGATGTATATTCTCCTGGGTCTCACAAGAATATAACTTTTTTCCCTCAATACCACCCCCTTGCCCTTTTCTTTTCTTTCTGTGTGCCTTTACGTAATGAACATTCTAAATTTCAGAAAAGCAGCCGCAGGATTGTCTGCCATCTGTGTTTTTCCCAGGCATTTCCTCAACTTTGGTTTAATAAACCTCCATTGACTGAAATTTTTGCCGCTGTCACTTATTTTGGGTTGGCGATGCCCACTGCTTACTTGACACGGAATAGGGTGACTTCAGGTCAGGATCATTGTCATCGTTCACACACCGTCAATTCTCCCTTTTCTATTCTTTACTTGTATCTGAGTAGAGCCAGTCACTTCCAGGTATAAACAGTCCAGACTAGAAGAGCTTCTTCTGCCTTTTCATGACTTCTTATTCTTTGAGACCTCCCCCACCCCCCCACCCCCCACTCTGGAAACCCATAGGAATAAGAGAGATGGGAAGGGACCAGCATCCTTCCCTTCACTGTTTCTTGTCCTCTGACCAGATGTCCAAGTCCTCTGTGTGGCAGGCTTCTAAAAGCTGGGTCTCTGTCGACTCTTGTTGGATAAAAGATTTCAATTGAATACATGAAACAAGAAAGCTTTCTGGAGGGCCTTTCAGGGTCTCCTCATGGTTCAATTATTTGACATTGGAGGTCTGATGGTCTACAATTCTCTCTGTAGTGCACCCCGCAGGCTCCCGTGTTTGGGGGTTGCCGTGCTTGGCAGACATCTGTTAGTTAGGCACAAGTAAGACCACTTAAGGCCTTCTGCAATAGCCCCTGACCATCTTGACATGATTTCTTGCCATTTGAATGACAGTATCCTCTGCTCTCTGCCCTGCCTTTTCTCCTTTCTTCTCTTTTCTTTTCTTTTCTTTCTTTTCTTTTCTTTTCTTTTCTTTTCTTTTCTTTTCTTTTCTTTTCTTTTCTTTTCTTTCCTTTCCTTTCCTTTCCTTTCCTTTCCTTTCCTTTCCTTTCCTTTCCTTTCCTTTTCCCTTTCCTTTCCTTTCCTTTCCTTTCCTTTCCTTTCCTTTCCTTTCCTTTCCTTTCCTTTCCTTTCCTTTCCTTTTCTTTTCTTTTCTTTTCTTTTCTTTTCTTTTCCTGCCTGAGTAAGTGTGGAGCAGTTTAAGAAGTTAGCTGGCTAAGCAGAAGGCCAACTACAGAGTGGGATGCCAGCTTTGTTTTCGTTCAGGTGCCCTCAACCTGAAGTTAACCTTTGGAGGGATGGAAATCCCTCCTGGAGACCCCATCAGCCCTTCTTTCCAAGGTGAGGACTCCACTTACAAATGCTACTTGGGCCATCCCTGCTCTGATTCCCCGTATCTCACTTTCCGGCCTCTTTTTCTAGGCTAGGAAAGGGGTATGAGCTTGATTTCCCTTTACAAAACTCTTGCTAAGCCTTGCCAGGGTGTCTAGTTTCAAGTTGTTTGCATCTCTTTTAAAAGTCTGGTGTTGATTGTGTCTTTATCCTCTCCTTTGTGCCTTGTCACCAATTCAGGGGTAAAGTAGGAAGTCCCACTCAGTCTCTCTCTCTCTTTTTTTTTTTTTCAGTTTTTGGCCAGGGCTGGGTTTGAACCCACTACCTTCGGCATGGGGGCCGGCGTCCTACTCCTTTGAGCCACAGGTGCTGCCCATCCCACTCAGTCTCTTTGAGCCATAATTATACCTGTCTTTGTTTTGTACAAGCAGAGCTGGGCAAAAGCTGCAAAAAGTGATGAGAGAATTTAAGCTGCTGTATTCTGATATCTCGTCTGCAGGAAGGAACTTCTGAAAAGCAATAGCTCTCAGCTACTAAGGACTGACTAGATGGGAGCATGGGCTGAAAACTTTATGGCAGTATCTTATTTAAGCCTTATCACAAATTTGAGAGTCAGTTTCTCTAATTTAAATTTTACACATGAGAAAGCTGATCCTCAAAGAGATTAAGAAACTTCTAAGAAGATTTGCAGCTACTGAGTTACCATTTTCAATCTATGTCTACATGGCTCCCTAACCAAGGTCTTCAATCTCAGTACAACTTACATTCAGAGATGAAGCCAAATTAACACCAGAGATTGGGGGCAGGGGCAGGGACCCTCTCACTTTCTTTCCTCCCCATCCCCATCTGTGGAAGTACAGAGATTTTTTTTTTAACATTTTAAAGGACAAGATTTATTTTAGTTGTTAGATTGTAGCCACCAAAGTTTCAAATAAGGGCAGAAAATATTTATTCCAAATATTCAGTATAAATTAATCCATTTCTACTTAGAAAATTAAGAGACACCTTGTCATTTCTGAATGAAGCCTAACAACTGTACTCTTCATATGGAATGGTTTATGGTTTAATTTTATTTCATAAAGCAGAATTAACTATTATTACTAGGTTAGGGGAAAATAGGCTCCTTTTTGTTAAACATCTTAAACAATTCAAAATTTGGATGCATTATTTTCTTAATATCTGAGCCATTTGGTTTTATAGCTACTGCTCTATTAATAAACTATAGAATGGCTTTCGTTTTCAGAAAATGAATTTCCATGGTGTGTAAGACGTTTATATGAACCATTTGTTATTCCTTCGAGTTGTACTTGTGTCGTAAATAACCCATATATACTTTAAAAAGAAAGATCCAGAGGAACAGGGCATAAAATTGCATCCATACCTGTAGAGTTGACTCTAGAGTGAACATACAAAGGCAAGCAGGACAGAGGTGAGAGGTGGTGGTGTCATAGAAACACTAGTCCAGTCTTACTTGGTGACAATTTAGACGGGAATTGACACATCCACAAGGCTTTTGGTTGATGGATAAAGTCTGCTCATTTAGCCATGGTTGGCTGAGTATCTCCTAGGTGCCATGCTAGGTAAAAAACAAGAGCATGGACCAAGGGGATCTCAGAAATTCCCTAAAACTGAGTTCCCAACCATGATAGGAAGGGACAGATAAAGCACAATCATTCCCCTGATCATTACTCCCCTGATAGCTTGATGAATATGTACATTTAACCACACTACTCAGCATAAAATGTTGCTCTTTTTGTCTGTCCCTTTCAGCACTTGGGCCCGGCTTTTCTGGCCAGGGCTCTGCTTTCCAGCCTGTTGGAATGGCTGCCCACAGGTTGCAATCTTTTATGAGAAATTCTTCCTTTCCAAAGTAAAAACCTCATTATTTTTTTCAGTTAACAAGTACCAGAATTATTCTGAGAATGAAAGGGAGCATTCTTACCAATTTTGCTAGGACAACTGCGTCAACTGGGAACAAGGCAGGGAGGTCATAAGGTTCGGGATTCAGGAATGAGCAGGAGAGGACCTAGTGAGAGGAGTGGGATGGGGTATCCTGTTTCAGGGAGGAGAATGTGCTCAGGCCTCCAGGTGACTGAATCAAAGATATCTGAAGGAAGAGGATGAAAGGAGGCTGGGAAGGCAAACGTGCACTGATTAGGGCTCAGTTCAGCTCTCTGCCTCTTTCTCTTGCTATCCCACGTGTTTGTACATGTTTGTGCTCTGCTTCCTTCATCTACAAGTAGGGATGATAATATTAAACCCACAGGGCTGCTTGAGATTAGGGAAACGATTTATGGGAGTAGTCAGACACAGAATAAGAGATCTAAAAATGATCATTCTTGTATTTTTATATATTAGCAATGAACAATCCAAAAAGGAGATATAAAAAAAAAAAACAACTCATAATAGCATAAAAAAATAAAATCCTTAGGAATAAATCTAACCAAAGAAGTATAAGACTTGCACATTGAGAACCACAAAACATTGCCAAAAGAAATTAAAGACCTAAATAAATGTGAAGGCATCCTGGGTTTGTGGACTAAAAGACTTTATATTGTTAAAATGGGATTAATTTCCAAAGTGGTCAATATGTGATTAATTGCTATTAAAATCTCAATGGCATTTTTAAAGAAATGGAAAACCTAATTCTAAAATTCATAAGGAATTGAAATGGCCCCAAAGACCCAGAACAAAAAAGAAGGAAAAAGTTTGAGGACTCGAATTCCTGATTTCAAAAGCTATGGTACTGGCATACAGGGAGACATATGAATTAGCAGAGTAGATATTGAGAGTCTGGGGTATAAACTTATCCATCTATGGTAAACTGATTTTTAACAAGGGTGCCATGTCATGGGGGAGAGAATAGTTTCCTCAACAAATGTTGCTGGCACAACTGGATTTCTACATGCAAATGAATCAAATTGGACTCTTTCTAGATGCCATATATGAAAATTAACTTAAAATGCTTCGAATATCTAAATATAAAGGCTAAAATGTTAAAGAGGAAAATGGGTACATTTTTGTAACCTGTGGTTTGGTCTGGAGTGGTCTCTTAGATATGACAGCAAAACATAAGCAACGATGACAACAAAAATAGCTAAATTGGATTTCTTCACAATTAAAAGCATTTTTGTCTCAAAGAATATTTTGAGTATGAGGAGAATGGAAAGCTAAACACAGAGGGAAGACATCCTATGTCTGCAAGGTCTGTGCACATGTTTGCATGTAATCTGAACCATATGTCTAACAAAGGCTTGATATTGGGAATATATATACAGGATGTCCATAAAGTTTATGTGCAATTTAAAATATTTGAATTGCACACAAGCTTTATGTCCACCCTATGTGTGTATGTGTATGTGTATAATCCCTATATTTCAGTAACCAAAAGACAAACAACCCAATTTAAATATGGGCAAAGAACACGAATAGACATCACTCTAAAGCAAGTGTACAAAGGACTAGTAAGCACAGGAAAAGACGTTAAACATCAGTAATCAAGTGGGAAATGCAACCAGGGTGAGCAAGGACTTCATGCCTAGTAGGATGGCTATAATGGAATAAAAAGAAAAAAGAAAAGGAAAATAATTGTTGATGAGGATGTGGAGAAATTGGAATCCTTTCTCAGTGCTGACAGGAACTTAAAATGGCATAGTAGCTGTGGAAAATCGCTTGACCGTTCCTCAAAAATTTAAATACAGAATTTTCACATGACCAAATAATGCCATTCTTAGAAACATACCCCAAAGATTTGAAAACAGTTATTAAAAAAACATTTGTACAAGAATGTTTACAGCAGCCCTACTCACAATAACCAAGAGGTGAAAACAATTTAAATGTGTGTGAGGCAATGAGCAAGTAGACAGCGTGGTGTGTCTCTACCACGGAATATGACACGGCTGTAAAATTAGTGAAGTAACGATACACGTTACAACCTGGATGAACCTTGAAAACGTTATGGTAAGTAAAAGAAGCTGGATACAAAAGGTTCCAAGTTGTATGATTTCGTTTTTAGGAAACATTCAGAATAGACAAATTTATGGAGAAAAGCAGATTACTGATTGCCAGGGAGAAATGGGGGGTGACTTCTCAACAGGTATGAGGTTTCTGTTGCGGACAATAAAAATATTCTGGAACTAGATAGTGGCCGTGGTTGCATAACATTTTAAATATACTTAATGCTACTGAATTATACACGTAAAGTGATTAAATGGTAAATTTACATTATGTACATTTTATCACAATTAAAACAATAATGAAATGCAAAAAAAAATAAAATTGGAAAATCTTCTAAAGATAGACCCCTGAGCTTCTCTACAAGCTAGTTAGGATGAGGCCTCCTCACCTCTGCATGAAAGCAACTGGACATTTTCTGTTAGCCTTGCTTTAGAAAGGTATTACTATTATTGTTGTTGTTATTATTAGAGATGGATCTTTCTATGTTGCCCAGGCTGGAGTGCAGCAGCTTGTCACAGGTGTACAGCTCACTGTAACCTTGAACTCCTGGGTTTAAGACATTTTCCTCCTTCAGCTTCCTGATTAGCTGGGTCTACACGTGCCATCATGCTAAAATTATATTATTTTTAATGAAAAATTATAAATGTACACATTTGTGGGGTAAAACGTGATGTGTTGATGTGTGTGTACAATTGTAGAATGGTTATCAATCTAATTAACATATTCATCACTTTACTTGCTTACGATTTTCTCTAAGGAGATATTTGAAATTCACTTTCTCATTTGAAATATATATTATTATTGACTGTGGTCATCCTGCTGTGCAATAAACAAGGACACAGTCTCCCTGTTTAACTGAAGCTCTGCACTCTTCGACTAACAACTCCTCACTCTTCCTGTCCCCTCTAGTCTCTGCTTACCATCATCTTACGCTTCACTTGCGTCAGGTGGACTTTTTTAGATTCCACATGGAAGTGAGATGATGAAGTATTTGTCTTTTTTTTGTGACTGGCTTCCCTTAGCATAACGTCCTCCAGCTTCATTCATCCATGATAGAATTGCTTTCTTTTTAAAAGCTGAATAGTATTTCTCTGTGCATGCAGAAGAATGAAATTGGATCCTTATTTCATATCATGTACAACATCAATGTAAAGTAGGTTAAATGCATAAATATGAGGTCTGAAACTATAAAACACTAGAAGAAAACATAAAGGAAAAGCTCCACAAGTTAGTCTGAACCAATTTTTTTTTTTTTTTTGTATATTACTTTGAAAGCACAGGCATATGAGGTGGGTGGATTGCCTGAGCTCAGGAATTCAAGACCAGCCTGAGCAAGAATGAGACCTGGTCTCTAAAAAAAAATTAGCCAGGCATTGTGGCGGCACCTGTAGTCCCGGAGGCTGAGGCAAGAGAATTGCTCGAGCCCAGGAGTTTGAGGTTGCTGTGAGTAATTTGCCATGGCACCATAACGGGGTCCACAAAGTGAGACTCTGTTTCAAAACCCTGGTTCTCCAGCTCGCAGATCATGGGCCTCCATGATCATGCACTCTAATTCCCAAAGTAATTATCTCTTTTTCTGTCTACATATGTGTGTGTGTTCTGTTTGTCTGGAGATCCCTGACTCATATGATATTGTTGGTAAAATTTGAATGTGACTGATAATAGTAGTACGTCGATGTTAAATTTTCTGAATTTTATCATTTTATTATGGCTGCATAAGATACAGTATTGTATTTGTTTCTAGGAAATACATGCTGAAATATTGAAGGAATATTAAGGGTGAAGTATCTGGAGTCTGAAATTTGCTCTCAAGCAGTTTAGTCATAATAATTATTCTGTATCAATTTCTATGAGAAATAAGGCCGACGTAGCAAGATGTTAGCAAAGGGTGAAGTTAGATAAAAGATAGTTTGAAGTCTTTTCAAATAACGTGAGATAAAAACTTCACATTCTCACTCATTCCCAAAATACAATTCTCCCTTCCAGAATCCACCCCAGGAAGATGCGGTGCAGAGAACAGTGACACACTCATCCCGAAAGTCCCTTTCAATTTAGGACTTAGGATTTCTGTGTGCTTGCATTATTCTCACAGTGACACCGATCCAAACACACATCAATGCTCACAACCTCTGTATACAACCATTGCAGAGATCCCTATCTAAAAATTTTGAGAAGATTGATAGGTTGGGTTAAAGGAATAGTTTTTGGAGATTGGTGACACTTGAGATGTTTTGCCACCTTGAATTTAAAGAAGATAGTCCCAGTCTGGAAGGCACAGTGGGGGCCTGCTCAGCTGGGGAGCTGGTCACAGACAAGAAAGAAGGAAGAAATGACGTGGTGCCAGCTCTCAGTGTTGTGGCTAGCACCCCTTGACACGCCTGTCACATTGTCAGCTGCTGCAAACTAAACGAGTAGGGAATAATTTCCCTCTATAGCTTCTTGCATGCTGGAAAGTACCACTCTGAGCAGCTGATTACTGTGAGTAAAGATATAGCACCAAGAGTTTCTGTGAAGACACAGATTTAAACAGGAGATTGATGAAATTTGCCTGGCTGGGTATGCACTTCATCCACTGCCAGTCAGTTTGATGTCAGCTGCTCAAATCTATGTCAAGGAAAGCCAAATTCTATTAATATTTAGTATGATTTTGTTTTAAAAATTACAGAAAAGTTCCAAAATGTATTACTAATTTTTGTATTTGGGGCATCTTCGTTTCTTCTGGAGAATTTATTCTTCTTTGGCAGATGAGGTAAGAGGATATAAAACAAGAGGATTACACTGAGAGAGAGAGATGAGATAATTCCTTGGACAGAACCACTCAGCCCTCCAAATTCTACTTCACAAGATATCAATGTTTCCCTTTCCTCAGAGCAATGCAGATTCAAAGTATAAATAATAATTAAGATTGCCATAGGAGTATTGATTTGCTGTCTGGAATTCTGTTTCTCCCCCCAGCTCAGGAATGAAAAGGCTCTTGGTGGGGGTGCATTGATTCCTGCTTAATCTGAACACATGGCACACAGCCTGTTTCAGGGTGAGTTTGGTAGCACACTCACATACACACACACGTGCACGGACACTCAATTTATAATGGAAAAAATGAGCCAAGTGGGTGTTGTTTGTGGATAGTAATGTGAACTCCGGGTTGTAATGCTGTTGTGCACACCCCACTGGTCATTCTAATCATCTAATCTAATCTCGTCATTTAAACATCAGAGGTGAACATTTCTTTGTTAGGGTTCAAAAGGATTGCCTAAACACCTACCTGTCCTTATTAGGAAGGAATCTGGAATTTTAAAATTTTGGGCATGGTGGTTCCTGTCTGTAATCCTAGCAGTCTGGGAGGCTGAGGTGGACAGAAGTAGTCTGGGAAGGTTGATGCCTCCTTCCCCACCTTGCACCTCTGTCATACCCAGTCACTGGTAACCCCTCAGGGCTGTGACTCAGTTCCTTCCAATGAACAGATTCTCCAGGGGTTTGCTCCTGCCTGAGTCACAGGGAGATCTATGTCTCCTTGGCCAGGCCGCCGCACTCTGCCACCAGCCAGCAGAGGGAGCTGAGGCCTGACAACCTATGGTGCTTAATGGAAGCTAGAGTGGTTCACTCAGCTCCAGCCCCACCCCTGATTAATGTTGCTGACACTTATATTTTTGCAGAATTTGTGTTTGTATCCCGGCTATATTCCCCTGTGAACCAGGCTGTGTTTGAGTTCACAGAAACTGAGACTCAGCCTCTGTCTGTGCTGCTGCCCAGCAGAGCTGGTGTGTCTGTGTTGGGGTGGGCGTGGTTAGAGTTCACACTCAGCTCTCAGTCCCTGCCTCTCCCCACCTGCTTTTGTCTCAGCTATGATTCCCTAGGGGCCAGGTGCTAAAGCAGCACTTGTGACTCAGCCCTGCCCTAGGAGAACCACCCAGGCAGGTACCACCTCAGGTATACCCTTTGCTCATGGGGCCTGCATTTCCATCCCAGATCTTTTCCACCAGTGGCTGCCACTGGAGAACATGCCTGGCCATCTCTGGTTGCCCCAGGCATTTGGACTTTTTGCAAAAACTTTTTGATTCATTTTTCTTGCACTTGCTTTCTCGAGAGTCATCAGGAGAAATAATATATCAGAATTCAGGGGTGGGCTAAAGCTGGTCCAAACTGGCTCAAATTTTAGAAATTTTTTGCTGGTTATGCCTGTTATCTTAGCACTGTGGGAGGCTGAGATGGGAGGATCACTTGAGCTCAGGAGTTCTAGACCAGCCTGAGCAAGAGAAGACCCCTATCTCTACTAAAAATAGAAAAATTAGCTGGGCCTTGTGGTGGGAGCCTGTAGTTCCAGCTACTGGGGAGGCTGCAGCAGGAGGATCACTTGAACCCAGGATTTTGAGGTTGGTTATGATGCCATGGCACTCTAGCCTGGGCAGCAGAGTAAGACTCTGTCTCAAAAAAAAAAAAAAAAAAAAAAAGAATAGAAATTTTATGCTGGTTATTAACTACTGCCATCATTAGAATTAAACTATATAATTTTCTAATTAAATATTAACAACAAAGGCAATCAATACTTCAAAAGTCATGACATCCTCATGATTTTACTTCATTTACTGCTATCTATGCCCTTGAAGTAATTTACTTCAGTCTGTAAAGTGGAAATACAGGGTGAGATGCTACCTGGGTCTTCCCAATTGTGCTGTCAGTGACTTCACACTGGTAGCCTGCAAACAGCCACAGTGGGAGTATTTATACCATGGAAATCAGCAAACACAACAAAACAGGACTTTTTTTTTTTTTTCTTTTCTTTCCCAGAGAGCTGGTGTTAAGCATTTGCCAGCTCATCATTGGACACAGAACTCTAGAAATACCCAAGCAGAAAAACCTAACCTTGACACTTCTTATGCAAACCAAACCAACCCCAGCACCTTTTCCTCTTGTGTTCCTTCATTTTTATCAGGGTTCATCTTGCAAGAATTCCCAGGCGTAGACATTCACTTCATACTTCCTTCTTTTACTGTCATGTCTGAGGTCCGAAGTCTCAGCCTATTTTGGCTGGTGTCTTGGGAGTCTTTCCTGTGACACCAGAATACCAGTTAGTTTCCTTTCAGTTTATACATTTTATATTCTGATTTTTGTTTAAAACTATGTAAGATAATTATATCTCATTGGTCAGTTTACATAAACTGGCCAATCTGTTTTCTGCTATTGGTCTATTCTGCTCTCTTCTGGCAGAGGCCTACTTATCTTTATTTATGTTTCTGGAGCACTGTGAGATCAGTTTTATCTCTTACTAGGAACTCCATCCCTTTTCAAAAATAAATTTTCTTTCCTTTCGTCTTCACAATATTTAACAACAAATATTTTTTGAAGGATTTGATTGTCTATGATCATAAACAACTTGATTTTTGGCTTCCACTGTCCTCATTCCTCTTTTGCCCAGGACCAAATTGAAGGTATGATTTCTGGGCATTACAGTGTCTTCCAGCAAATGGAAACAGTATTGCTTGAATGATTAAGACATCTAGTCCTGTATGATATGCACAGCTGTGCTGGTCAGAGAGTGATTAGTCTTCTCCCTTCCCCAGCCTGGACTTAGTATGTATGCAAAATCTCTGTTTGGTTAGCTGGGCTCCATAAGCTTCTCCTCCCTTCTCCACCTCTGCCCCAGGGTTGCATGCAAGGAGACAGTTGAGGAAAAGGATAAGACATTCTTATTTGCTGACTCTCCCTTGACCTAGCACGGGGACTCTAGGCACCTGGCAGTTTTCTAGCCAAGACTGAATACTGGGCAAAGCTGAATATTGGACAAGACTGAGCTCTGCTTCTTCCAGGAGTGTCCCACCCCTAACCCTCCCCAAACACTCGCATATTCTTTGCTTTGAAAAAATCATTTATTGCAGGACATCCAAGATTCTGTAATTTTTCTTTGACTCTGCCATTAAAGGTTATCTCTTATACCTTAGATCTTTTAGGGAAGAAAAAGATATCAGTTGACCATGTTTTCTAACTTTGGAGACACATGAAGACCCTTTCTCTTGACTTGAGGGGAAGAGGAAATGACATCAGTTCTCTTCACCCTTGAGAGAAGGATCTCTCCAAAGGTCTTCTGTTCCCAAAAACACCCACAAAAAGAAAGCCTCAAACTCTTTGAGTATCTAACATTTTATTTTTAAAATGCAACTTAATGAAGTAGATGGGGAGGGAAACGGAAGGGTTGGGTAAAGTCATACCTGATGGTTACAATGCACTCATACTGGGTGTAGGACACACTTATGACTTTGACTTAAAATGTACAAAAACATATTATGCAACCAAAACATGTGTACCTCTGTAATATCCTAAAATTTTTTAAAAAGATACAATTAATGTGGGTAAGTATTGAAACTTGAAAACAGCTTCCTGACCTCTCCTTTCTGAGTTCTGCATGTGGTCTAGCAGTTCCTCTGGAAGGCAGTATCTGTCGTCCCTTAGGTCCTTAGGTGAAACTCACATTTTACAGGCTGTGATACAAAGAGCATGACAGATGCTATTATGTTCTTATTGCATAATAGAGACATTTTAATTTGCATGTTTAGTTCTATACAAAATTACCATGATTCTGAGAGTCAAATGAATATTACAACTATGCCAGCTGCTCACCATTAATCAATTTCATATGTGGATTCAACTTAAAATGCTCTGACAGTTCTATTCTAGGCATCTTCATAGTACTGACCAAACCTTAGTGTTTCAAATCCATTAAGTCTACCCACATTTCCATCTGAGTTACATTTCCATGTGATTTAAAGGCATCCCTTCAACTTTCAAATTTCAATTCAGTTTAATTGTGCCAAAATCTAGTTTTAGGAGTCCATGTTTGAGGAAATTTGTATATATTGTAATAGCTGTGTCACACTGTCATGGAATGGATATTAGTTGTTCCTGTGGATAAACATCAATTAACACTTAGGGTGTCATTTAACACTTGGAAACGAAAAGCATACTAACTCATAATTTTAAGTTTTAGATAAAATGACCTAAACCTGTGGCTATTGTAGAAAGAATGAGATTTGTAGGAATATAAAATAGGAGAAAGAGTTTAAGTACAAATTAAAAAGGAAAAACATAGTAAGATTGAGTTTCCAGTCTCTACCCTAGAGTCCGTGGAATAGTTAAGGATCAGTTTTTAGGCTTAAGGGAGTCAGTGACTTCCTAAAATGGTTGCAAATGCATGTGTTAATGTAATACTGTGAAATTTGTGGAAGAGGAGTTTCTGCCTTCACCAGACTCTTAGAGAAAGACTCCAATGACCCTCCCCAAATAGAAAGAGTCATGGTTTACTAACAGCAGTATTATATTAGGACTTCCTGAAATTTGGACTTTTATGGAACACAAGATTGAGCTATTTGCTTTAACTTTTTAGGTACCATTGTTTTCACTTATAGCATAATGTGAGCTCTAAGTGACTGTGGTCCCATGACATGCACAGAATGGGGCTAGGGAGATAACTAAGTGATACTATTCTTCCACTGGAGAGTTTGGAGTTATATGAAAGGTAAACCATGTGAGTAAAACAGATGGAGACAAAATTTCAATTTTATAAAAGCTTGATTAAAGAGTATAGTTTGGTTTTATGGCCAAATATACTTCCTTAATACTTTATTTTACTCTGTTTCTGATTAGTACATTAAAACCCCCACCAGAACAGAAATTTTATGCCTCCATAAGCTTTCTTCCTGGATAAGTAGATAATATATGCATGCTGAGGGCACAGTTTTCCAAAAAGAGTATCCAGAATGTACTGAACTAAGTGTTCTGAGGTCCTTTTTAAAAAACTGCACTAAGATTTTCAGAGGCCAAGATGGCGGACTGGAAGCAGCAGCATTGCTCTTGCACAGAGGTTAGAAATTGAAGAGTATGGGTCAATTAAATTCCAAACTCATCCTAGAAAAAACACTTCTTACCTCATTGCAGAATATCACCATGGTCACTTTTGAGGCACTCAGCCTGGGAAGAAGAAATGCAGTGACCCCAGCACCTAGTCCACCCTTCAAAGTAATTTTAGGATTCTTTTACTAGAACGGCTCTCAGAGCTATCATTGTATAAGACAGGGTAATTAAGTTCTCAAACTCATCCTGGAAAAAGTGCTATGTCCCTCATTGCTGAATATCACAGTAGTCACCAGATGGCCAATGAGAGTACTTGGAAGGTGACTGTAGTGATATTCAGCAATGAGGGATGTAGCACTTTTTCCAGGATAAGATCATGCTCTCAATTGTTGTAGCTATCCACTTTGGATCCACTGAGAACACTGAGATTCTACAGACAGGAGGTGGGAGTGAAGTGAAGATGCTAGAAGTGGGAAGACCTGCTCAGCAGAACCAGAGGCAATTAGGGAAAGGGACAGAGGCCAGAGTCCTGGGCTGCATGCTTCTTCTGACTATCTTGCAACTAGAATGGTAGGAGGGCCCCTCCACTGCCTAGGAACTGTACAGACACCTGATGGAAGGCTGCACTGATGCTGCTCCAGAGAGAAGGGACAGCTCATTTGCCAGCTTTGGTGTCACTGTGCCGGTGCCCTTGGGCTTAGATCTATGACTGTTGCCTCCCTTTTACCCCTCTGGGTAGGGAGAGAGTAGGGAATCTGGGCACTTGTGTGCACCCTGTGGGCAAGTGACATGCACTACTGGTGTGGTCTGGGGGATCCTGCCCAACCATAATTCCCACAGGAGCCACGTGGAGCACACACCCTTAGTCCTTAGTGGCTGGACTGCCACTGATGCCACCATCTTGGAGGCCCCGAGCAGGCAAGGGACAGCACAACTGCCTGTTTTGGATCTGGGTGGACTATACACCCAAAACTCGTGAAATCCCATGCAGGTGCCCTCCCCCACGTGGTGTGCTGCCCCATGGCTACCCCGGCCTGCTTGTGAGAGCTGCAACCCTTGGACCTGCTCCATTCCCCACAGGCACCCTGCTCTGTGGATTCTCTCTGTCCCAGCATCCGCCCTTTGCTCCTTACCCCTATCCGAATCACCCTTATCAAAAAAGTCAAAAAACAATAGATGTTGGCCTGGATCCAGTGAAAAGGAAAACGCAGATTTGTACAACTGCTATGGAAAACAGAACGGATGTTCTTCAAAGAACTAAAAGAAGATCTTATCATTCCATCCAGCAATCTCTCTACTGGGTATCTATCCAAAGGAAAAGAAATCATTTTATCAAAAAGACACCTGCACAAATGATACAGGAAAAGGCTTTCAGAGTTCTGCTGAAATGTGTATGAAGACACCGGTTTCAAATACTGTGTATTATTGTTCATTGACATTCACTTGGATTCTATCAGCATTCTCCTGAGAAATACACACTTATTTTAATGGCTGGCTCAGCATTGCTGAGCTACCTCACAGGAAGGTTTTGAAGATATGCTAATGACTATGATTATCATGCATTTTGTAAATATAAAGTACTATCAAAATGTAGAAAAGAATAATATGGCACTATGTCAGCATAAACATGCTGTCCTATGGAATCCTAGAAGGGGCATTGAAGTATTAAAAAAATAGTCATCTACTTATGTTTAGCATAAAACAAAGCTAAAAATCTGGATTTGTGCTTTGGAGGTAACACTATGTCATAAAAAATTTTAATTTTCACTTAAAAGATAAAAATTGTACCATAAAATGAATGAGGGTTAATAGAGACCATTTTCTTGGGGGCTGGGGGTGGTAAGCCATTAGCTTCTTGCTTTATGAGACGAGGTGGGAGTGTTGGAAGGAGTAGAGAAACAGTGCCCTGTGGACAGTCAAGATTGATCACATAAACCCAAAAGGCTGTTTAATAAAATAGCTTGAAAAGGTCATTTCAGGATGATAACTAGACTTTATGTAAGCCTAAGAAAGTTTAATTTGATCATACATAAGATGGCTACTTTTTGAAACAAAACTTGATGTAATAAAACATGTTTTAGGTAAAGTGAGATGATATTATAGAATGCATTGGAGTAGTAAAAATGGAAAGAGAGTAACATGAATTAGAAAGCCATTATAAAAGTCATGGGGTTAGAGTCTAAGTTTTTAAGTTGTTGGCAGTAGAGATGAAGGGGAGTAATGGTGGAGATGGGTGAATGCTGGGAGCAGAGGGTTATGACAACGAGGATTGAATAAATGTGAAAGGAAGTTTTGGGGCACTGACCAACGATGGGCTTCAATTTTGCCATTTTCTTTCGTTAAATTCATCTGGTGAATTGAGGTGGGCAAGACTTATTTTCAAACAATGAAAATGAGGGTAATATTAATTATTATCTACCCAAGATTATTCCTTAATTAGGGATTTCAAAATTATCTCAGGACTATGTGATTGGTTTGGTGTTATTGTTTATAGGTGTGTGTTTTTGAGTTTCATGATACTTTAGGAGGCAATGTGACAGTTTCCAATTCTTTGCCTCTCAGCTCTGCATTCACCCTTAATTATCTTCACCATGATGGAGCGCTTATTCTTGCAATATCCCACTGTGCCAGCAGAGGGAGCTGGAGGGACATGGCAGACGGAAGGGGCGTCCCACTCCGCTTTTTCAGGACCTACCGGCAGTGTACTAGAGTGAGGGGAAGTGGGAGGGGGGCGTCCAGTGATGCTCTAACCTAGCTGTGAGGCCAGCGTGCAAGGTCATTTTGAAAAGTCACAGCCTGGCTCTGTCATGGTGTGAGGAGGACATTGTGCTTTCAAGACCTTCCAGTGATACCCTGCTGATGAACAGGCCAGAGGCCTCTGGACGTCCGCTGCCCGCCTGGCAGTTCTGCGGCTTCTCTAGCGCGGGTCTCCAGCCGCCTATGTTCTCTGAGCTCCACTCCTGCGACAGGGTGGTTTTCTCTAACCCTGGGCTCCTCAGGTCACACTGTCTCCTGTACTCCTCTCCTGCAGTGGCATAGCTTTCTCCAGCTCTGTAATTCTGCAGAATTATGGCGTTTCTTTTCACACTGGGTCCCTGCAGGGCACAATTCTTCCAGCTCCTAATTCCAGCAGTGTCCAGAGGCCTACATATTCTCTTGGGACCCTAAAGGTCAGATTTTCAGCAAAATTGCTGATGGGACAACTTCCTCAACATCCAAAGAGCCTTGGTTTTCCCCAGTCCAATGAGGCCTGGATTTCAGCCATGGAGGGGAAGACCTTCTGTGAGGGGCCTGTTTAGTCTTAGGAATACTGTTTCCTCTTTCTATCTATTGCTCCCAAGTTCTTAAGAGTTCTCTTTAGCTTTTACTGTCCAATTCTCTGTTACTCCGATTCCATGATAATAATTCTCTTAGGCTGATCTTACTGATGTGTGATACCTGTCTCCTGACTGGACTGTGACTTGCAGTAGCATTGACCTTGTGACCTCATTCATCTTCTGTCATCTTTTACCAACAGAAGTGACCATTCTGTTCTTTTCTTGAACAACAACAACAACAACAACAAAAAAAAAAAGACGGAGGCTACTTTATCATCAGCCCTATACATTTGAAAAAGACCCAAGATGAATTGGCTTTCTTCTGAATTATGTAAATCTTGGCGACCCAACTCATTTATGGACAGTTCCTAGTTGCTCACTTGAGTACAAGAATTCTTCATGGGACAGAACAAGGAAGTGAAGGGGTCCTGAAGGCAGGAACCTGACCAACTTTTTTCTTTGTCATCAGGCAACTAGCACTAGCTATTTTTTGTTCTTTTTTCCCATTTCCTCCTTTCTCATTTTTATCGCTCAGTAAGCGATGATTGAAAGGATAGTATAACATTAGATTATATGGGATTGAGGAGGCTAGAAAGAATTATGGCAAGGAGAAGACTGTGGTTTTTTAAAGTAAGTTCAAATTACTCTAATGTGCAAGTTAGTAAGATAACTTCCTAATGGCATTGCCTATAAATGAATATTGGGGCATTTATCTGGCAAGCTAGGGCCAGACTGTCTTTTTTCCATGCCATCTGCACCCTCCTGGTGCCCAAAGTCCTCACCACCACTGTGGTCTTCCCCAGTCCTCCCTCCCAGTAATTCATTCTCCATGAATCCTCCTTTTCACTTTAATAAAAACTCCCAAGTACAGAACCTGAATTTATTCAGTGCCTTTTGACATTAAATAGTGAATGACCTCTATGCTTAATGCCCATTTTTAGCCCCAAACAGGAGCTTTTAACCCAAATTAGCTTTAATTGGTGGAATTTAGAGAGCATAGGTAGATTTTTTTTTTTTTTTTTTTTTTTTGAGAAGGGGAACTAATGATGCTTATTTCGCTCAACCTAATGTCTCTTCTACTTCTCTGTCATTCCCAAGGTAGATTTCTGAGGGGAAAAAATTTCATAAAACTCACTGATAATGTGCTTGGAGCTGGAAGCCACAACTAAAGCCTTAGCAGTTACATGAACAAATAAATGAAATTTTTCCATGGGGTCATGTAAGAACAAAGAATCACACTAACTGGTGAAAAGAACACTAGAAATTATGATTTTGAGGCTGTCTTTTAGTGTGTGCATTCACTGCTGGCAAACATTGCTTCTGATGATCTCATGTCTCCTGCTAAGCTGGTAGAGTCAAGTAATCATTTCTCTTCCCTTTAATTGTATGATCACTTTTCTTCTATGGGCACAGGATATTCCAGAATTAATCTCTAGAGAGCTGACTAAATTGCTCAAGGGTCTGGTCCATCAAGGGATCAAACACAATGAGCATCTTGAGTCTTCCTGTTTGTTCACACTGCTTTCTATCAGGGGATTTTACCTGGAATTTTTATTTTTTATTTATTTTTATTTATTTTTTATTGTTAAATCATAGCTGTGTACATTAGTGCAATCGCCTGCACCCATTCTAAGATGCACCATAAATGTGGCCCCACCCATTACCCTCCCTCCACCAAAACCTCCCCCCTCCCTTCCCCTTCCTTGGCCCTTTCCCCATAGTCTTGTGGTATAGTTGGGTTATAGCCTTCATGTGAAAGCTATAATTCAACTTCATAGTAGGGCTGAGTATATTGAATACTTTTTCTTCCATTCCTGCGATACTTTGCTAAGAAGAATATGTTCCAGCTCCATCCATGTAAACATGAAAGAGGTAAAGTCTCCATCTTTCTTTAAGGCTGCATAATATTCCATGGTATACATGTACCATAATTTGCTAGTCCATTCGTGGGTCGATGGGCACTT
>CAUYPK010042716.1:0-18694 GCA_963574355.1 Loris lydekkerianus | reverse complement strand
TGGTGGATCGATGGGCACTTGGGTTTTTTCCATGATTTGGCAATTATGAATAGGGCTGCAAAAAACATTCTGGTACAAATATCTTTGTTATGATGTAATTTTAGGTCTTCTGGGTATATGCCTAGTAGAGGAATTATAGGAGGGAAAGGCAGATCTATTTTTAGATTTCTAAATGTTCTCCAAGCATCTTTCCAAAAGGGAAGATAGTTGACTTTGTTGAAGATATTATCAAATTAGATATTATATGTACATATATATATAATCTCATTAAGGATTTTACACTTTTGATTCTTTGTGAAAGATTCTTTCACTCTTTTTTAAATTGGTTAACTTTTTTTACTTGCTGTATTTATAGATATTTTATTATATATCACTAACTGATAAGACCTGAACATATAACAATAAAAAGATACATGACATAATAAGGGCCTTTCATGAAAAAGGACTTGAGAATTTTTCCTATGACTCTCATTACTTCTGTGGAACTCTTCCCATAAGTTACTTAAGGTTCAAAGTGTACTGGTCTGCTGTCTGTAGCTGCAGGTGTATAAGATTCTGATATAAATGTATATACACACAATATATTAATATATACATAATTGCACATATGTTTTATGAGAATGCTGTCCATAAAGTATATAGCCATGGAATATAAAAAGTAGAGACATACATGGCTGGGTACTTTCTGGACAGTCCTTCTACACACATGGCAAAAAAGGAGAAAGCAACTGACAACCTCATAGAAGCATCAATAAGGTAGAGAACTTAAGATGCTCAAGAATGACTACCCCCAAATCATTAAATTCCCATTAAATGTACATTACATTCTCAAAGGTCAAATCAAATGCTTAACACCATTATTATTCTCAGATTCTCAAACTTTAGTTCTTCATTTATTTCTCATATGCCAAGCATCTTGCAATACACAGCCTTCTTTTTTCTTTCAAAATATTAAGGGGGTACCAATGTTTCTTTTATAAAAATAGCTTTTCCAATGTCTTAGGTACATAAGCATGCCCATCACTTGAATAGCATTTACTGTACCTCTTACATAGATTTTTGTCACTCCCCCACGCCCTTCTACCTTCTTGATTTCTTACAATTTTTATTTCTTTCTGTGCCCATGGATACATCAATTAGTTCCAAATTGTTAGAGATTCCCTGTGGTGTTTGTTTTTCCATTCCTGAGATACTTCACTTAGAATAATGGTCTACAGCTCCATCTAAATTGCTTCAAAAGACATTATTTCATTTTTTAATGGCTGAGTAGTACTACATGGTGTGTGTGTGTTCATTTGTGTATGTGTGTATATATATATAATATGACTGTGATTGATATCTATCACAATCTCTTAATCCACTCATGGATTTATGAGAACCAGAGTTTATTCCACATTTTCCCAATTGTGAATTGTGAAGCAATAAACATTTGAGCACAGGTGTCTTTTTGATAAAATGACTTCTTTTCTATTGGGTAGATACTCAGTTGTGGGATTTCTCGATCAAATTGTAGGAGAAAAATTAAAAAAAATTTGAAAAAAAAGGAAGCATTGGTATGTTAGTTCTGAGACTAGATTATAAAACGCTGTAGATTCTATCTCTTCCCTCTCTTTTTCTTCTCTCTCCCTTCTTCTCTCTCAGTTCTCTCATGTGCATACCTACGAAGGGGCTCACTAGGTAGGGAAATGAAGCTTCTTTCAACTGCCACATGATTGAGCTTTAAATGAAACTCTCTAGCCAAGATCAAGTCTTAAGTGAGTACAGGCAGGGCAAATAGCTCAGTCAAAACCTCTTGAGAATCTTTGAACTACACCTACTTATTTAAACCTTTGCCAAATTCTTGACCCTCAGGAAATGTGCAAGATCATAAATCCTTCTTGTTTTAAACTGTTAAATTCTGGAGCAATTGTTAATCAATTACATATAATTAATATATTTTAATTATAAATTACTATAAATTAAATTATAAATTATTATAAATTAAATTATAATTTAATTATAGATTGTTATAAAACTATGATTTATAATTTATAAATTTAATTATAAATTAATATGTTTTAAAAGATAACATCTCCATTAATTAAAAAAGTATTTTATTACAGAGAAGTTGACAAAGTTTAACTTCTTATAACTGACTTCCATTCCCCAGATTATTTTCCCAGAAGAAAGACCTAATACCAGTTTCTTATGATTTCTTGTAGAGCCAGTTCATACATATCTCTACATTCTTTTAAAAGCTGCATATCAAAAGTGGAATATCATCAAGTTACTTCTTTTTGTTCGTTTGTTTCAGAAGATAGCTTTATTTAGACAGATAAAGGCAAACAGAAAAGGTTCTCTGTTTTAGGACAGTGCAGCCTGGTATGACACCATTTCTCAGAGGAGAGGAAATTGTTTGGGGAGAGGGAGGTATTTGGGGGCAAAGAGCAAAGTTTCTTGGCTCTTCAGGGATAATCATGCTAAATTCTTCAGTACAGAAAATTATAGGAAATTAACAATGGCATGGCACCCATTGAAAGAAAGAGCTATAGATTTAAAACATAAGATAAAACTTAGTCTCTCTAACATCACATATTATCTTTACTTTTTCCCATTTCCTGGGAACACCATCATAAGAAACAAGTTTCCCAGAACACAATCTGGACTAGAGAGTTTATACAAACTCCCATGAAGTGAAATTTGAGATCTTCAGAAAATTCTGAGTGAAGAAATAATGTCCAGATTAAAGGTCCTTGGGGATGTGGAAGCCCAAAACTATTTCTAATTCTTATAAAGGAAAGATTGTAATATATAAAATTAGTAATTTCCAGGGTTATTTTTTGTCAATAAACAAGAAAATGATGTTTTATTGGTTACAGAGACATTCCCATGGAATACAGAAGTTGGGCTAAGTAAAGAAATCACTATGGCAGGATCATTGTTTTGCTGTCACCTAGAACAACTCCAAGAACAAAATAGGTGCTAAAGAAATATATGTTGGATGGATGAGTGAGTACCTACTGATATGTAAAATAGGAGTTCATTTATCAACTGGAAAGTTGTACAGACTAAAATATAAAAAGTTATGAAAAATATTTTCTGCATTATCAATTACCAGGATACAGTAGGCTCTGAGGGAAGTTTGAGAGATCTTCTGCAGTACAGTGTGAGTGGAAATTAAGGGCTAACTAAAAATGTTCTCTCCTTGCCATTCTCCCCAAAATATAATTGTCCTATAACACATCTCAGAAGAAAATTATCACTGTTAAGTACTCAAGTTTATTGGTATTATTGTTAGTTGGTGTTAGTTGGAGAATCAGGGCACTTGAAAGCCTCATTACATTAAAAAAAAAAAGAAAGAAAGAAAGGAAAGAAAGAAAAACTTGGCTACAAACACTTGGGCCATTCCAGGGAAGAGATTGATTTTCATCCAGTATTGAATATTGACTGATTAAGTCTTTCACATGCCACACTCATGTATTAGCATGATTTCAATCACAGCCTCCTGAACACACTAGGAAAGGGGCTATTAATGCAAAGTGGAGGAATAAAGATAGAAGCCAGTTTTCTAGCCTTCCTTACTGTCTTGGATCCCAGTCCATGCTTATTCCAGGAAAGGGCCTGGTGCGTTCATGTATCTCAAAGCCCCACAGTACAAAAATCAGTGTTCTCTCAGAGTCTGATACCTAGCTCCACAAAATACCTGTATGCTGCCACAGAACATGCTAGATGGAGGAATATCACCACTACTGCAGCTACTCATCTCTCCACCAGTGTCTTCCATCAAATTCACTTCCAACAGGCTGGCAAGCATGCCATCTCACGCAATTGGTTGTGAGATAAGCATCTGGTAATTCAACTGTGTGCTTTACACAAAGGAACAGAGATCAAACTGTCACTATAGAAGTAAACATAGTCTTCTAGAAATGACAAGAACAGTCAAATCCAAGGCCTGGAATTGAGTTGAAGGCCAATAATTTGGTGTCCAATTTATTGGACTTCTCAATAATGGTTCTCTCCCAAATAAAAATTATGTGTAGTATTCTGTGATTGTTTTTACTGGCTTTGGAGGGAGCAGCCATAAGGGGGCAGATTATACTGAAGTATAGACTAAAGTAGAAGCTAGTTATGAGGAAGGAGGTAGACGCCATTGTGAGGGAGACAATAAAATTTACCGGACAACAGCTACACTAAAAGCCCAGACTTCATCACTATGCAATAGATACCTGCAACAAAACTACACCTGTACTATATATATTACAACTATAAAAATAAAATAAATATTCAAAGGCCCAAAAGAGACTCCTAATGAAATTATTGTTTATTTCTCTGCCATAGCAAGCTGAAACAAATAAGTGAATCATTATACTCGTAGGAAGAGGTGAAGAGTCATCCTTAGATAACATACTTATGCTGAGCCTTAAAATGTCCACATGTGGATACCTGACCGTGATTTCTCCATCTTCTTTCATCTGCCCTGAAGTTGATAACTTCAAGGGGAAGCAAGTGAGTCCACTGAACTAGCATTTAAGCTTCCTTGACCTTAATTAATGTCTTGACCCCTTAAGGTCAAATGTGATAGGATTTATCATACTCCTAACCCTGTTTTATGGAGAAAAATATGCTAGAATGCAGAGACCCTTCCATTCATTGCTCAAGAGATTAGTGTTCAAGTATTTATCACTTAATATACAGTATACAGAAGATATTAAGGGAAAACGTGAATCATCTGAAAGATGAGGACAATGAGCACTGTGAAATTTTACTCTGACTCTATGAGTTATGATCATTGAAAATACTCTACAACTATAACCCTGAGAGAATTTTGTGCCACAGGTTCCACTGATAACTTGTATGTGAATTCAGAGACATGAAATTCCATTAGTGGACCCCCTGCATGCCAGTTCAAGCATTGGAAAGATGCCTCTTTACCCCCAGAATATCCATATGATATTAATTATTATAACATGCCTCATGTTTGGCAGAAGCTGTGGACAAAAAAATACTGAAAAGACTGACACAGACATATTGTGCACCCAGTGCCTTATTTCCAGAATAAAGCCATTTCCTAAACATTGCACCATAGGAGAGGTCACAAGTCTACTCTTTAACATCCGCCATGTCATTTTCCTTGTCAGTTATCAGATTCTCGGTTTTATATACATAAATGGCCTGGGATCCTGATAAAATTGAGCATGAAAACTAGAGGCCACACTTTGGGGAAAGTGATTAGACTGATAACTAAGGGTTAACCTCTCAGAACCTTTGCAAGTTGTACCCCGCAGACAGGCTGTTTGTCTCCTACAGTATACCATGTAAACTGGCTTCAGGTGACTCATAAATTCAGCTAGCACTGGAGGAGTGTTGAGAGAAGGGCTTTTGGTTTGTTATGGCAGTAGAGCATTTAGCTCGCTGCTATTCTTTCCCCTTGTCTTATTCTCCCTTTTCCCTCCAACTTCTCATCTTTCCATGTTGCACAGATGAACCTATGTCCACATATAAAAGGGAGAATTGTGAGCCTCTTTACACCAAGCTCTCTGCTGTGATGCTTAGGTAAACCTGCTTAACCATGGTCCTAATCTGTCTTGGTCTAAACTAAAAGCACACGAGCACAAACACCTTTAGGAAGAATGTCTGGGCTCTTAACTCTGACATGAAGTATTGGGCTGCTACATCCAGGTCACACTGCTATTAGATACAGGGGTGGAGATGACAGAACTCTTTACATGACTCCAGAATGCAACATGAAACAGAGGACCTGAACATCTGCTACTGCTCTGAAATGTTAGTAATTAACATGGTTTTAGAAGATTTGATGTATGAACTGTCTGACAATTTCCTACCATCTAATCCACAGTAGGACATGTCAGAAGGGCTTGGAGCTCTCCTGGTCTCTGCTATTCAGTATCACTTTTACATGCCATGGAATTAGTGTTATTTTTTAAGCTGTTTCTAAAGATGATACCATACATTTCCAATTATATCATCTATTAATAGGTGCTATGATTGTGGCTAAAACAAACATATTTGAGAAATTTTTTGCCACAGAGCCAAAAGTACAGCTCAATTGTAGGGTTTCTGAGCATGATCAGAGTGAAGACAAACAATGGAAAATGGTAGCCATGGATCCCATGGTTTAGAAATACAGTCGCAGGAGAATTAGTTATTTTCTTTCAAATGAGGAAGCTTTCAGACACCAGAGATTAATGGTCCTGTGAGAGATCAGCTGGGAGTGGAAAGATACATACGACACAAATATAAATTTTATTTTGTATGCATGACAAACAGAATGAAGTCAGATGGGGAGACACTGCAGCAATATGCCTAAGAACAGTCACAGGTGGTGGTTATGACAGCTGATGCTGCTCAAGGCCAGGCTGTGGGATTGAGGCCCTGGAAATGAAGTACAGGAGCTCTGGTAAACAGTGACAAACCAGACACCCCTGAGTAGGGCTGGGGCTCTGAGAAGAGGAACTTGAGATTTTGTAGCAGAGGCATAAGTGGATGTTGTTTGAATCTACATATTTGGTAGGGCTAATATCTCCTCAATTGTTTATTTACAATTTCAGTTTTCCTAAAAGCATAGGAAATGCTCTCAAATGAGGTGTCTTAAAAAAAGCTACATTCTTTTATATCTATCCATAATTTTTTAGAGTAAATGTCTACATAAATTGTAAGAGAATGTTTCAAGGGAAGACATACCCTTAACTCCAATTTACCACACCTGCCACTTAATAGGAAGAAGAAGTGAAAATGAAATAGGGAATAAGAGTTCAATTTTCTAATGTATTCACTCTTAGAAACCCCCTATGTGATCCCTGAAAGACATGCTTACTAACTTTCTCAAAGCTCTTGTTGCATAGCATTATAAGAGAATAATTGGTTCTTTCATTTCAAATTCCATATGTCAAAATAGTATTACTTCTAGAATGCAAATTAAAGAGTCAGTTCATATCTTAAACATACTTAATGTCATTATTAACTTTAAGCTAAATCATCTCAATATTTCATTCATTTGCCTAAATGTGTGAGTTTTTTAGTGCACCTTAGCAGAATTAAATTAATGTTTGTCAACGTTTGACTGAATCATATTTTCAAGACTGACATATAATTGCCTTCATATTTTCCTGAGTGCTTCTCCATGTTTATTTTACTTATTAAATTTGATTTCATTTGAGTTTTTAAATGGTTTGATAATTTGCTTCGTTTCAGATTCCAAGGGAACAGAAAAGGGATGTACCCTTCAAATGACACCAAGTTCCACCCTTCCACTTTCCTCCTGCTGGGGCTTCCAGGCCTTGAAGAGATGCACACTTGGATCGGGTTTCCTTTTTGCTCTATGTATCTGATTGCCTTTGTGGGCAATATAATTATCTTGTTTCTGATCAGGACTGAACACAGCCTTCATCAGCCCATGTTCTACTTCTTGGCTATGTTAGCCTCCATTGATCTGGGCCTGTCCACAGCCACTATTCCCAAAATGTTGTGCATATTCTGGTTTAATTTAAGAGGGATTAGCTTTGGGGGCTGTGTTACCCAGATGTTTTTCATTCACATGTTCACTGGTATGGAGTCTTTTGTGTTGGTGACCATGGCCTTTGATCGCTACACTGCCATCTGCAATCCTCTGCGGTATAATCTTATTCTCACCAACCAAACTATCTCTCTTGTCCTTGGGGTAGTGTCTGGGGTCATTTTTATTACAAATATGCCTATGGTGTTTCTAATACTAAGGCTTCCTTTCTGTGGACACCATATAATCCCACACACATACTGCGAGCACATGGGAATTGCTCGGCTGGCCTGTGCCAATATAAAGGTAAACATGATATATGGATTATTTCTTATATCAATGGTGCTTATAGGTGTGCTTCTGATTGCTGTCTCATGTGTGAAAATTCTCCAAGCTGTCTTCCACCTTCCTTCTCAGGAAGCCAGACTCAAGGCACTTAACACGTGTGGCTCCCACATCTGTGTCATCCTAGTCTTCTTCACTCCAGCGTTCTTCTCCTTCATGACCCATCGCTTTGGTAGGAATGTTCCCGTCTACATTCACATTCTCCTTGCCAATCTGTATGTTGTAGTTCCACCCGCCCTCAATCCTGTCATTTATGGGGTGAGAACTAAGCAGATTCGGGAGCAAGTTTCAAGCATCTTCTTGAAAAGAAAAAGAATCTGACATAAACCACCTCAGAGATAAGCATCTTATTCTAGGGAAAGGGCTATAATTTTAACTACAGAATCTAGCAAAAGAAAGACCCTGACTTTAGTGCTATACATTCATAATTTCCTTAACACTCAATGTGTTTCACTTGTGTGAAAATGTATGGAATAACTAAGATTTGATATTTCTTATTTAAAAGGTTTTATTGTACCTCTGGTGTACAGAGTACACTATTCTGATGATGGGTACACTAAAATTCCTGACTTTAGCATTATGTAATTCATCTACATAGCTCAACACACTTGCTCTCCTTAAACTTATTGAAATTAAAAACAAGTTTTATTAAGATTACTTTTCTGTTTTTCTCTTCTAACCTTTACACATTAGGTCTGCCAGATAGAATTATGTGGAATATAATATTTCTTTTCCTTTGCAGATAGTTAACTCTGTTGACAACATTATCATATTTATGTTATGTATGTATATATGTGCATATATATATAATTGGGGTAGTGTTTGGGATCATTTTTATTACAAATATTCCTATGGATCATAAGCCCTCAATATTTAGTGAGAGATTCTCTCATCCCTTCTGTAATGGCTTGTTTTGTTTATGATAGTTATTATATTTCATTTTTATTAATTATATATGCTTTAATTATTTTAAGTTTCAGAATATTACAATGACAAAGGTATTTAAGTTACATGAATTTTTTTTGTACACTTTGAGTCAAAGTTATAAGCATGCCCATCACGTGGACAGTTTGCTTTGTATTAGTCAAGCATGCATTTTCCCTCCTATCATGCCACCTTTTACCTACTTTCTGTTCAGTTTTATTAGCAAATGTATAGTTGGATGTTGATCCATTAATTCCAATTTCATGGTGGTTACATATGGTAATTTTTTTCTTCCATTCTTGTAATACTCTACTTAGAAGAATAGTCTGCCATTCCCTACAGGTTGTTATAAAAGACATTAGTTCCCATTATTTCATTTAATGGCTCAGTAATACTTCATAGTGTATATGTGTGTGTGTGTGTGTGTGTGTGTGTGTGTGTATCACATTTTATTAATTCACTCAAATATTGATGAGCACTGTGTTGAGTCAACCTGTTTGCAATTTTAAACTGTGTTGCAATAAACATTCAAGTGAACATTTATTTTTGATTAAATGAACTTCTTTCCTTGGGTAAATATCCAACAATGGGATTGCAGAATAAAATGATGGGTCTATTTTTAGTTCTTTAAGGTATCATCATATGACTTTATATCACAAATTGATAAACCCTGGGAATATATATGCATGTGTGTGTGTAATGTGTATTATATTTAAGGGCCTTTTAAGGAGAAGAATTTGAGGAATTTTTCTATAACTCTATGTGGAATATTTCTGGGCTCATTACATCTATGGAGCTCTTTCCATGAGTGACTAAATGTTCAAAGTAAATTAATCTGCTCTCTGTAGATGTGTGTGTGTATGAAATTCTGATACACACACACATACACACACACTCACCCCTATGTGAATGAGAGGAGGGGAAAGTTACTGACAATTTCAAAGTAATTTTATTATGGTAGAGAATTTAAGATGCTAAAGAATGAACGTCCCTAAATAGGCAAACTCCTATACATACAAATTACATTCTCAAAGGTTGAATCTAATGTTCCTGATAGTAATTATTCCCAGATTTACAAATGTTAGTTGTTCATTTATTTATCACACATGAAGCATCTTTTAATACTTAGCCTTTGTATTTCTTTCAAAATATTAGAGGTTCAAATGATTCTTTTTTGTGGATAGATTAGATAATGCTTTAATCAGAGCTTTAAGCATGTAAGCATGCTCATCACCTTCATGGCACCTGTTAAGTAGGTTTTTATCCTCCTCCTCCTTCTTGCTTTCCAACAGTGTTTATTTCTTTCTATGCCCTTATGCTCCAATCAATTATTTCCAAATTATTATGGATTACCTGTAGTGTTTGTTTTTCCATTTTTTTCCTCATTCTTGAGAACTTTGCTGAGGATTGTGGTCTTCTGTTCTGTACAAATTGCAGCAAAAGATATTGATTCATATCTTTTTGTGGCTGAATAGTCAGTCCTCCGTGGAGTGTGAGTGCGTGTATATCCATGTATGTATACATACACTCCATGGTGTGTGCGTGTGTATGTGATATATATACACTTCATATTCTGTTGATTCACTGATGAATTGGTGGGCCCTTAGGCTGATTCCACATTTTTACAATTGTGAATGGTGCAGCAATAAACATTTGAGTACAGGTGTCATTTTTTTATGTGCAATAACTAATTTTATTCCCCCATTTGCCTATGTAGTATTTATGATGTAGAGGCTGTAATTGTTTTTATATTTCAGAATATTATGGAGGTGCTTACATTTGGTTATGTAGGTAGCTTTTGTATATTTTAAGTCAATGTTACAAATGTGTCCTTCACCCAAAAATTGTGTAATGCACCCAGTAGGTGTGAATTTAGCCATACCCTCCACACCCTCTCACCTACTTGAATTCCATTGATTTTTGCTTCTGTACATGTATGTAAGTATTGAACAACTAGTTCAATTTAGTACCCAATGCATGTGGTGTTTGTTTTTTTGTTCTTGTGATACTTCACTTAGGGGACTGCTCTCTGATTCCATTCTGTTAGTGCAGGTGTCTTTTTGATAAAATGACTTCTTTTGCATTGTGTAGATACCTAGTAATGGGATTGCTGGATGAAATGGTAGGCCTACTTTCAGTTTGCTGAGAAGTCTCCATGCTTTTTACTATAGAAATTATACTAATTTTCAGTCCCACCAACAGTGTACAAGGGTTCCTTTGTCTCTGCATCCACATCATATGGATGTGCAACCTCTCTGCAACCTCCACCATATGAAGGTTTGGAACTTTTTAATAAAAGCCATTCTAACAGGTATAAGATGACATCTTATCGTGATTTTAATTTATGTTTCCCTGATAATTAGTGACAAATGTTTTTTCAAATGTTTATTGGCTACTTCTCTATCTTCTTTTGAAAGGCTTCTATCCATGTCTTTTGCCCACTTACTGATAAAGTTATTTGGTTTTTTCATTGCGATTTGAGTTCATTGTAGATTTTGGATATAAGCCCTTTATTGGATATATAGTTAGTAAATATTTTTTCCTGTTCTGCTTGTTTTGTTTGCTTTGCTAATTGTTTCCTTTACTGTGCAGAAGCGTTCTAATCTAATCAAGTCTCATTGGTTATTTTTGTTGTTGCTGTAATTTTTTTAGAGGTCTTAGTCATAAATTCTTTGCCTACACTAATATCTAGGGAATTTAGAAGCGTTTATAACTTTTTCCTGATGATATGATCTTGGATCTTGAAAATCCAAAGACTTCTCTAAGATACTCCTGTAATTAATAAATAAATTCATCAAAGTCTCAGGTTACAAAATCCATATACACCAGTCAGTAACTTTTCTATATACTGTACCAGACAAGCTGAGAGTCAAGTCAAAGACACAATACCATTCAAAATAGCTTTAAAGAAAAGAAAATTCTTAGGAGGTGAAGATTTCCTCAAGAACTAGAAAACACTGGGGAAAGAAATTGCTGACAATGCAAACAAATGGAAAAGTATATTATGCTCATGGATTGACTCAGGCCTTTTCAACTTGCATTTCTCTGTGACTTACCAGATGAGTCTTAGATTCCCACCTACTGTTTATGACTATAATAAATGGTTTCTCTTTGATTAGTGTTTATCAAATTGTACCTTGTTTCTCACAAAAGGGGCTTAATAATCAATATCTTATTACTCACATACTAGGTGCTTAATAATTTTCCTTCTGTAAAATTAAAGGATAGCATACATATAGAAAAGTAAAAGATACACACATACAGCTTGACAGATTTTTACAAATGCGTAAGTGATTCAAGTTCTGAACCTTGGAATATCTTCCTTGAAATTGTCTGTTTCCTTTCAGTTATTGAGACTAGCCACCTATCCCTCAACTCAAGGTACTCCATCCCTTTTCTCAGATTTTGTGCTTTCTTTTTGAGATATCTCCCAACTCTCTACTGCACTGATGAATTTGAACAGATGCTCGAGGACATCAGCATATGCAGATGTTCAAGGGCTTTTTCACTGTCCTGATTCTAGGGTAGTGATCTAGAGGGCAGGTTCACTCTTCTGTGTGGTCCAGTATTTGTTTCTTAGGGTAGCTAGAGATTGTACTGCCAGAATGCTCCTGCATCCTGATTTGAAGTTTCTTTATATTGTGAAGCACCCAACAAAGAATATTTGCCTAGGAAACTACACACCTTCTGGGCAGCCCTGCCCATTTCCCAGACTAAACTATGTGACACTACCAGCAACACAGGACAAATTTTCATGTCCCTACAAATCAAGAACCCTCAGAGTTTGTTATTTTTCTGATCCTATTGCTATAGATTAGCTTATGAATTTCATATTAATTGCATAATATAATATGTATATTTTGTAATATTTTTTCATTTAAAGTTAGGCCTATGAGATTCATTCATGTGATTACATGTAGCTATAGATTATTACCTGTTGTTGTTGTATGGTATTAAATTGTGTCAATATATTAAATTTAATTATTTATTCTGGGTAGATATTTGGGTTTTACTTGTTTTTTTAATATTACGATATAGTTTATGAACATTTCTGTGCATGTTGTTTGGGAGACAATTATAATGAATATAACTTCTAAGAATGTACATTGCTGGTTGATAGAAAGGGTATCATTTCAGCCTTAGTAGAAAGTACCAAATGGTTTTCCAAAACTGCAATCCATTTACAAGTTCAACAGTTATACATGAGTATTCCAATTGCTGCACATCTTTACCAGCCCTATTAGTTTTGTTGAAGAGGTGTTTTTATTTTTTATCTATTTATTTACTTATTTTGAGACAGAGCCTCAAGCTGTCACCCTGGGTAGCCAGCCTGGCTATTTTTTTTTTTTTTGGGGGGGGGGGGTTGTAGTTGTCATTGTTGTTTGGCAGGCCCAGACTGGATTCAAACTCGCCAGCTCTGGTGTATGTGGCTGGCGCTCCAGGCGCCGAGCCAAGAGGTGATTTTATTTTAAATTTTGTGCCATTATATTGAATATAGAATATTATTATGCTGAAGTTATTATGTGCATTTCCCTAAGCACCAATGATCCATGGCTATTGGTCCTTTTCATGTCCTCTTTGGTGAAATACTGTTTAAAATCTGTGCCCATATTTTTAGGAACTAGGCCAATTTTCTTTTGCTTGTGAAGTTATAAAAGTATTGTTATAGTCTCTGTATGAGTCTTTTCTAAGATATTTGTCCCTAAAATACATTTTCAATCCATATAAATTACTTTTTCACTAATTTAATGGTAAATTCAATATTCTATTTTCAATGAAGTCTAATTAATCAATATTGCCATTCAAGGTTAATGTTTTCTTGTTGCATGTGAAAGAAATTTTTGCCTAATCCAATGCATGAACATATTCTCCTGTATCTTTTCAATGTTATATGTTACTTTACCTTTATATTTAGGCCTGTGTTCTACTTACAATTGATTTTTGTGTTGGATGTGAAATAGAGATCACTTGAATATCTCATTTGATTCAGAATCATTTATTTTAAAAATCCATCTTTTCCACACTGAATATTAAATGATATGTTAATTGTAAATCAAATATCAATATTTAGGAGGTTCTGTTTCTAGACTCACTGATCTACTTTTCTATCCATGTGGCAACACTACACAATTCTAAGTCTATAATCATATAATAATAAATATTGGCATTTGGTATAGTGCTAAAATTATAGGAATCAGACCAAAAACAATGAAAGTTCCAAGTAATAGGTCACACCAAACTTAAATAGTTCCATCATAGCAGTGAAACAAAGTGATCAGAGGAAGGAATCTAGAAATATTTCTAGATTTTTACTAACATGAATTATTAGATCCAATGAAGGTGTCTGAAGAGAGGATGAAAAAGGAGAGTGCAGAAAAAGGGAAACAGCAGATAGGGACTTTAAATGCCTTACTATCTGATCTGGGATCTAATTCATGCAGTTCTAACACTTTTTCAAAGCAGGAACTTGGCCCCAAATTCTTTCCCAACCTCAACATTCAGAGTTGAAGGAAGCTTACTTCCTCCCCCACGGAGTTTGCAACACTTCACTTGTACGTTTCATTACATGATATGTCACGGCTTGGTTCACTCCCTTATCATTTGTTGTTGTTGTTGCAGTATTTGGCTGGGGCCAGGTTTGAACCTACCACCTCCGGTATATGGGGCTAGTGCCCTATTCCTTGAGCCACAGGTGCCGCCCCACTCCCTTATCATTTTACCAAAATCAATCACTTTCAACATTCAGGTGCATCTAATTTTCATGAAGCTGTACAGAAAGTTAACTTCATTTCTGAAAGAGCTATGCAGGAAGCTAACTTCATTTCTGGAAAGACAGTCTGTAGAGGATCAATCAGCCAAGTTAATCCTGCCTTCCTACCTGCAATATATTTGATGAGACTTCTCAGGCATTACATAGAATCTTACCCTAGAATTCATGATTCACCCAAACTGAACTTCATCTTCTTTATAATTTTGGATCTTTATTACATATTTTATAGATTATCACTCAGCCATCCAACCACCCATTCATACATGTAAGTACTAGGACATGTTCCAGGTATAGTACAGGGGACTGCCATACACTTATGGGTAGCTTGCTATAGGCCAGATCCTGAGTTAGGTGCTGGATTCCCTATGTTTAATGACAATCAAGTGTCTCCCTAATAACATGAAATTACATTTTTTAGTCCAGCATTTTTTATGAAGAAAGTCTCCTTTTCTACTATCCACATGATTATGTCAAAAATAAAATGAGAATATATTTATATATGTATACCTGGAGTCTATTTTTCTCATAGGTCTATTTGTTCATTTTTACACCAACATCACATTATTTTAATCTTGTAGTTACCGTTCTTGCCAGTAACATTTTATAATATGTACTTATTTCTCTGAGTATATTTCTAAAATTGAATGTTATACTACAGGATTGACAAAAGTATATTCTTAGCAGGTACCATTACCTGTATTTCTATAGTGGCTACATTTTTTATACCTGTGTCACCAACATATGAAAATACTGTTGTGCCAAACTATATACAATAACAATTAACAGAAACTAAAAAGTGGACAAATCTACTATACATTAATAGAGTTTAGTATATTTCAGTAATGAGTGGAACAAATACATCAAAAACTAACAAATATATAATAAAGTTGAACAAGTGTATTAACAACATTAAACTAAACTATTATATGTAAATAATTATATTTGTATATATGCATTTGTATTACTATGCCCAATAAACACAGAACATGCATTGTTTTCAATTATATATGAAGCATTTGTCAAAATAGAAGAACTGAAGAGAAATAAGGTAGGGCTTAACAAATTCCAAATGACTGAAATTACACACAATATACTCTCTGACCACAATCTCATTAAAACAGAAATCAATTATAGAAACATGAATTGAAATTTCACAGTAGTTTAAAATTAGAAAACTTCCCTACTTTAATGAATAATTAATAAAAGTATCAACATTTTATATTTTAAACTGAATTACAATATAAAACTGAATAATATGTCTTGTGAGGTGCAGTAGAACCATACTTACAAAAATTAATAGACTTACAATTATATCAGGTGAGAAGATCATTTACAATTAGTGATCTAAATTAAACCTTATGAAACTAGGGAAAAAAGAACAGGCTAAATCTATAAAAAGTAAAAAGTGGTTAATATTAAATAGTACATTAGAAACCAGATGTGTGCCCGGGACCAGATGGCTTCATGTCAGAATTCTACCAAACCTTTATTTTATTTAATTTTTTATTTTTTTTGGCGGCAGATGGGACAGCAGACGTGCAAGGCCTTCTTGAAGCGTAGGCTACAGGCATAGCAGAGGCACATGTCACCACATGTGTAGATGACCATATCCACCGCGTGTTCATAGCAGATGGTGCATTCATCGCTCCACTGGCCCAGGCCTGGGGTCAATGGCGACTCGGGCAGGCTTACTGGTGAGTTGGGAGCCGTCCCACCAGCAGAGCTTCCCAGAGGTTCAGAGCTGCATGTGCTGAGCAAGGGGTCGGAGAGGCAGCTGCCCAGGGCACTGGGCAAGGTTGGTGTGGAGGAAGGGGAACAGGGAAGTGATGGGACACCCTGCTCTGCCAGGATGGTGGAGCCAAGTATGCAGATCTGCGTGATGGCCCCGTGCAGGCCGAAGAGCATCCAGAGTGGCTGCAAGGCGTCCACGCATAGCTGCATGCTGCTGGCCACTCCATTGTCGCTGAGGTGCAGTTCCCCGTCAGCATTGACCACCAGGCCCAGGATGTTGCCGCTGTGCAGGGGCCTGGGCACGCAGCATACTGCCCAGAACTCCTTGCAGTCCACGAGGGCCTCAGGGCTGAAGGGCAGGTCCACTGGCCGTAGCAAGCTGGGGTGGCATGTGGTGATGCCCACCGACAGCGCACCCAGCCAAACCTCTACCAAACCTTTAAAGAGGAACTAGTACCTATATTACTCAACCTGTTCCAAAATACAGAAAAAGACAGAAGCCTACCCACCATGTTCTGTAATGCAAACATCCCCCTGATCCCCAAACCAGGAAACAACCCAACAAGAAAAGAAAATTATAGACCAATACCACTAATGAATACAGATGCAAAAAATATTCATCAAGATTCTAGCAAACAGAATCCAGCAACACATCAAACAAATTATACATCATGACCAAGTCAGTTTCATACCAGGGTCTCAAGGCTGGTTTAATATATGTAAATCTATAAATATAATTCAGCACATAAATAAATTAAAAAACAAATACCATATGATTCTCTCAATCAATGCAGAAAAAGCTTTTGATAATATCTAGCATCCCTTCATGATCAGAACACTTAAGAAAATTGGTATAGAAGGGACATTTCTTAAACTGATAGAGGCCATCTACACCAAACCCACAGCCAATATTGTATTGAATGGAGTTAAATTGAAAGCATTTCCACTCAGATCAAGAACCAGACAAGGCTGCCCATTGTCTCCACTGCTCTTTAACATTGTAATGGAAGTTTTAGCCATTGCAATTAAGGAAGAAAAGGCAATCAAAGATATCCACATAGGGTGAGAAAAGATCAAACTTTTGCTCTTTGCAGATGATATGATTGTATATCTGGAAAACACCAGGGATTCTACTACAAAGCTCTTAGAAGTGATCAAGGAATACAGCAGCATCTCAGGTTACAAAATCAACCTTCATAAATTGGTAGCCTTTATATATACCAACAATAGTCAAGCTGAAAAAACAGTTAAGTACTCTATTTCATTCACAGTAGTGCCAAAGAAGATGAAATATTTGGGAGTTTATCTAACAAAGGACATTAAAGATCTCTATAAAGAGAACTATGAAACTCTAAGAGAAGAAATAGCTGAAAATGTTAACAAATGGAAAAACATACCATGCTCATGGCTGAGAAGAATCAACATTGTTAAAATGTCCATATTACCCAAAGCAATATACAATTTTAATGCAATCCCTATTAAAGCTCCACGGTCATACTTTAAAGATCTTGAAAAAAAAAACAAAAAACACTTCATTTTATATGGAATCAGAAAAAATCTTGAATAGCCAAGACATTACTCAGAAATGAAAACAAAGCAGGAGGAATCATGCTATTTAACCTCAGACTATACTATAAATCAATAGTGATCAAAACAGCATGGTATTGGCACAAAAACAGAAAAGTATATGTATGGAACAGAATGGAGAACCCAGCTACTTACTGTTATTTGATCTTTGACAAGCCAATTAAAAACATTCAGTGGGGAAAAGATTCCCTATCTAACAAATGGTGCTGGGTGAACTGGCTGGCACCCTGTAGAAGACTGAAACTGAACCCACACCTTTCATCATTAACTAAGATAGATTAGTTATAGATTAACTAATCTATAGTTATAGATTAACTATAGATAGATTAATCTCACTGGATTAAAGATTTAAACTTAAGACATGAAACTATAAAAATACTAGAAGAGAGTGCGGGGAAAACTCTTGAAGAAATTGGTCTGGGAGGAGGAGGAGGAACCCTGGGCAATTGAAGCAGCTTCAAAAATACACTACTGGGACCTGATAAAAGTAAAAAGCTTCTGCATGGCCAAGAACAGAGTAAGTAAAGCTAGCAGACAGCCCTCAGAATGGGAGAAGATATTTGCAGGTTATGTCTCCTAGAAGGGTTTAATAACCAGAATCCACAGAGAACTCAAACATACAAGCAAGAAAAGAAGAAATGATCCCATCGAAGGCTGGGCAAGAGACTTGAAGAGAAACTTCTTTGAAGAAGACAGGTGCATGGTCTACAGACATATGAAAAAAATGCTCATCATCCTTAATCATCAGAGAAGTGCAAATCAAAACTACTTTGAGATATCATCTAACTCAAGTAAGATTAGCCCCTATCACAAAATCCCAAGACCAGGGATGTTGGTGTGGATTT
>CAUYPK010042712.1:0-71747 GCA_963574355.1 Loris lydekkerianus | reverse complement strand
TAAAATCCAGCATCCTTTTCTAATTAGAACACTGAAGAGTATAGGCACATGTGGCACATTTCTAAAACTGATTGAAGCTATCTATGACAAACCCACAGCTAATATTTTACTGAATGGAGTAAAACTGAAAGCTTTTCCTCTTAGAACTGGAACCAGATAAGGTTGTCTTCTATCACCATTACTATTCAACATAGCGCTGGAAGTTCTAGCCAATACAATTAGACAAGACAAGAAAATAAAGGGCATCTAAATAGGAGAAGAGAAGGTCAAAATCTCCCTCTTTGATGACGACATGATCTTATACTTAAAGAACCCTAAAGACTCAACCACAAGACTCTTGGAAGTCATTAAAAAATACAGTAATGTTTCAGGATATAAAATCAATGCCCACAAATCAGTTGCTTTTGTATATGCCAACAACAGCCAAGATGAGAGGTTAAAGACATAATTCCCTTCACCATAGCCCCAAAGAAAATGAAATACTTAGGAATATACCTAACAAAAGAGGTGAAGGACCTCTATAAAGAAAATTATGAAACATTAAGAAAGGAACTAGCAGAGGATTTTAACAATGGAAGAACATGCCATGCTCATGGTTGGGAAAATCAACATTGTTAAAATGTCTATACTTCCCAGAGCAATTTACCGATTCAATGCCATCCCTATTAAAATACCAACATCCTATTTTCAAGACTTGGAAAAGATGATTCTGCATTTTGTATGAAACCAGGAAAAAACCTGTATAGCTAAGGTAGTTCTTAGTAATAAAAACAAAGCCTGGAGTATCACCATACCAGATTTTAGGCTGTATTACAAGGCCATAGTGGTCAAGACAGCATGGTACTGGCACAAAAATAGAAACATAAATATTTGGAATTTGAACAGAAAACCAGGAAATGAAACCAGCAACTTACAGCTACCTAATCTTCAATAAATCTAACAAGAACATTCATTGGGGGAAAGACTCCCTCTTGAATAAATGGTGCAGAGAGAATTAGATATCCACATGTGAAAGACTGAAACTGGATCCACACCATTCTCCACTCACAAAAGTTGATTCAAGATGCATAAAGGACGTAAATTTAAGGCATGAAATGATAAAAATCCTCAAAGAAAGAATAGGAAAAACATTTCCTAATTATTCTTGATCGTAATATTGAGGATGCTGTGAATGAAGAGGGAGATGCTGGAGAGAAGCTATGTTGGAGGCCGCACAGTGGAGTCAACGCACAGTGGACGCTATAAGCCATGTCCAGCTTGGGTATCGATCTGCGTCGGGGACATGTCCATTCTCTTCATCTGATCAGGCAGCTGAAATGCACTTCTCTAATGACATCATTTCTGTCCCTCTTTCCTTTTATCTGATCCCACATGTCATTTGTGGTTTCAATCATCACTTCTTTTATCTTATAGAAGATGCCATTTTCAGTAAGAAAGGTCAACAACTTATCAGATAACCTTTTTAGCTGAATAAACTTCTGAGAAGTGTCTAAAAAATTGAACTTCTTTATTCTATAAAATGCCTCAAAGTCACTATTCCTGTGACATACACACACACACACACACACACAAACACTTTTTTTTTTTCATTTAGATAGACGTATGCTCAGCATTTCCTCAGGGAATTAGACTTTTTAATAAAGAGTATTTTTCTGAAGACATATTCCAATTCCAACCCTCCAATATTAATGATTGAAAATGAAGAGTGTTTATATTTTATTATGATTTCAAATTCAGATCATAATAATTAATGTTCTGTGAATTTGAATGTACCTTCTAGGTACCAGCATGATCTAGTAGAAAGCGTGTGGTGGTTGTACTCAACAGACCATGCATTAAATTCTAACTCCATTAAAATTTTGGGGTCAATCACTTACTTGAAGAATTACCCCAGACAAGTCATTTATCTCTGCAAATACAAGATTTTTCAACTTTTGGTAATGATGGCAAAAATGTGCATCTTGTGTATTTGCTTTAAAGGTTAAAGATAATTTGTGTAAAGTGCCCTGCACATAAAATATATTCAAATAAGAGTAGCAATGATTTCTGAGGTCATTGATATTATTTCCAACCATCTTCTCAATTTTATTTTGGTGATTAATTTTCTGTGCCTCCTGTAATAGGTTTCCATTCTATAGCATACAAGATGTCATCCAGTTTTTGTTCTTTTATTTATTCTACCAGTATTTACTGAGCACAGGGGTGCTCAGGAACTATGCTAGACAATGGATGGAAAAGCCCAAAATTGTTTTAGAGCTCCAGCACTAAGTAGAAAGACAGATAAGTAAAAGAAATATTAAAAAAAAAAATTATGAATACTTGAAGTATCTGCAGAGCTACAGGGCCATTTGCCGTAACTGATACCCCAGTGCTATTTGAATAATTTATCCCGGTTAGCCAGGCCTTCTCACCTCTTCTTGGCCATGTGCGGTGCTTCTCATCCTTTGTCATGATCCTTCTCTTCTGGGTTCTTAAGAAATGGGTGAGAAGTATAAATTTATTTTTGTCAGAGACACACAAAGACAAGGTCTACGGAGGGAGGACCGCGATCACCCAGCAGACTATTGGCGGCTATGTTCCCACGGAAAGAATGGGCTGATGTGTCTGTTTTCAAACTATCCTTCTTGAGGTTTAATTCACACCGTACACTGCACGTAGTTAATGAGTATGATTTGATAACTTTGAACTATGTCTTTATCCACAAAACCCTTACATCGATCACAATAATGAACATATCCATCATTTTATGGGTTTACTTCCACTATTTTTTTAATCCCTGCCACCTGCCCCTCCATGTCCCCTTTCATTACCAGGAAACCACTGATGAGCTTCCTATCACTTATAGAATAATTTACATTTTCTAGAGCTTTATTTAAATTAAATTAAACTATATACTCTTTTATGTTTGTTTTCATTCAGTATGATTAGCGATTCATCCATGATCGCATATGTACACAGGTACTGATACTTGTATTTTCATTTATTTAGCTATTCATCCATGATCATCTATGCATACATGTACTGATACCTGTATTTTCATTTATTAATAACTTGTTTCTTTTAATTAATAGTATATCATTGTGTGGATATACCACAATTTATTCTAGGTTTTCAGTTTTTGATGATTATAAATAAAGCTGCGATGAATATTCATGTATCTACTTTGTGTGAATGTATCATTTTTGGAAAAGCTTCTGTTCTGGTCTTTTGCCCACTTTCATGGGTTTTTTAAAATTGTTTTCTTGCTGATTTACTTGAGTTCATTGTAGATTCCAGTTATTAGCCCCTTATTGGATACGCAGCAAGTGAATAATTTCTCCCATTCTTTAGGTTGTCTGTTTGTTTTGTTAATTGTTTCCTTGACTGTACAGAAATGTGATTTAATTCAATCACATTTCATATATTTAATTTCATTGTTTCTGTGATTACCCTTGGCGTCTTCTTTACTAATTCTTTGCCTATGCTGATACTTATAAGACTTTTTTTAGTATTTTCATCTATAATTCTTATGGTTTCATGTCTGAGATTTAAGTCTGTAATCCCTCATGGATTCCTTTTAGTGAGTGGTGAGAAATCTGGATTCTGTTTCAATCTTCTACATGCAGCTACCCAATGTTCCCAGCAACATTTACTGAACTGGGCTCTTTTCCCCAGTGTACACTGCTGTCCACTTTGTTAAAGATCACATGGCAATATGTGGGTGGTTTTCTATGTGGGTTCTCTGTTCTGTTCCACTGGTCTATATCTATTTCTGTGCCAATACCATGCTCTTCTTGTTTCGGTAGTCTTGAAAGGTAATTTGAAGTCTGGTAAAGTGATACCTCTAGATTTGTTCCTTCTTTATGGTTGCTTTGGCTATTTGTTTTTTTTCTGGTTCCAGATGAAGCACAGAATTTTTTCCTGAATTTGCAAAATGTGATGTTAGTATTTTAATGGAGATTGCATTGAATCTGTAAATCACATTGGGTAGAGTGGCATTTTAACAATGTTGATTCTCCCAATCCATAAGCATGATATTCTTTTCCATATGTTTACATCATTTGGAATTTCCTTCCTCAGTGACTTGTAGCTCTCTTTGCAGAAATACTGGTTACATGTGTTCTAGGCACTTTATTTTCTTTACTGCTTTCGTGAAAGGCACTGAGACTTTGATTTGATTCTCAGCTTCACTGTTGATGGTGTATAGGAATGCTACTGATTTCCATATGTTAATTTTGTAACCTGAGACTTTGCTGAATTTATTTATCAATTCCGGGAGTCTTTGGGTGGAATCTTTGGGGTTTTATAAATATACAGTTATATAATCACTGAAGAGTGATAGTTTGACCTCTTCTGTCCTCAGTTAGATGCCCTTGATTTCCTTCTCTTGTCTGATTGCTCTGGCAAGGACCTCCAGCACCATGTTGAATAGGACGGGTGACAATGGCCATTCTTGTCTTGTTCCAGTCCTGAGTTGGAATGCTTTCATCTTTCCCCCATTCAGTATGATGTTGGCTGTGGGTTTGCCATTTATGGCTTTTATAATTTTAAGATATGTTCTGTCAGTATTTTTAAAAGAAGTTTTATCATAAAAGGTTACTAAATTTTGTCAAATGCTTTTTCTGCATCTATTAAGATAATCATATGATTTTTATTTTGGGTTCTCTTTATGTGGTGGATCATGTTTATGGATTAAATGTGATTGAAATATCCTTGCATCCCTATGATGAAGCTCATGTGGTTGTGGTGAATTATTGTTAATTTTTTATGTGCTGCAGAATTCAGCTTGAATCCTCTCATTGAAGATTTTTGTGTCTATATTCATAAGGGATATAGGTTTATAGATTTGTTTTTAGGTGTGTTCTTTCCTGCCTTTGCTATCAAGGCAATACTGGCTTTATAGAATGAGTTGAGCAGGATTCCTTCCTTCTCAATATTATAAAATAATTTCTTCAGTAAGTGTCTTTTAAAATATTTTTACCTGGCTCGGTGCCCATAGCTCTGCGTAGGGCACCAGTCACATACACCGGGGCTGGCAGGTTTGAACCCAGCCTGGGCCTACTAAACAACAAAGACAACTACAACAACAACAAAATAGCTGGGCATTGTGGTGGGTGCCTGTAGTCCCAGCTACTTGGGAGGTTGAGGCAAGAGAATGGCTTAAGCCCAAGAGTTTGATGTTGCTGTGAGCTGTGACACCACCGAACTCTACATAGTGAGACTCTGTCTAAAAAAAAAAAAAAAAAATCTTTTGACCATTTTTTAGGTTGTATGATTTTTAAACTATTGTTTCAAATGTTCTTTGTATATTCTGGATACCAGTCCTCTATGAGATATATGATCTACAATTATATTTCCCATTCTTTGGCTTGTTTGTGTGTGTTTTACGAAAAGCAAAAATTCTTTTTTTTTTTTTTTTTTAGACAGAGTCTCACTTTGTCATCCCTGGGAGAGTACCGTGGTGTCACAGCTCACAGCAACCTCAAACTCTGGGGCTTAAGCAATTCTCTTGCCTCAGCCTCCCAAGTAGTTGGGACTATAGGTGCCTGCCACAGCGCCCAGCTATTTTTTTGTTGTACTTGTTTAACTGGCCCAGGCCGGGTTCAAACCCGCCACCCTTAGTGTATGTGGCTGGCACCTTAACCACTGTGCTACAGGCACCGAGCCAAAAAGCAAAAATTCTTAATTCCGATAAAATCTACTATGGCATTATTTTTTCTTTAAGGATCATGGTTTTGGAATTGTTAAGAATCATAACAGACTGTTGCCTAACCCATCATTATAAAATTTTCTTCCATATGTTCTTTTAAAAATTTTATATTCTTAAAATTTATTTTTAGGTCTAAGGGTACATTTTTATTTAATTTCGTATGTGATGTTGACTACAATGGCCATAATTTTTAATGATGTGTTTTGGACACCATATTATATATTACAGTAGGATGAACAAAATTGAAGAGTATGGAAAACTGGGAGGTAAGAAAAATATATGACAGAATCAGGGGAGGAAAATCATTCTAATATGCTTGACTAATGATTTTTGTATTGGGTCCAATAAATTAAGTGCTTAAATTCAGGTTGAGTAAAACACAGCTTGATAGCAGAAGTAAGTATAAAGAGAATAAATGAGCAATGTTAGCTATCTTAAAAGCAATACTAATAAACTATTTTATGTTATGCAATGCTCTTTGTCAAGCCTCAGCATATTGTACCAGTCTACGCCAGTTTGTTTTCCAACTTTGAACTCCAACATTATTTTTCATAAATGTTGAAATCTCACTCATCCCCCATGGCTTTACAGTTTTTCTTTAGCATTTCTGCTACAAATGCTGAGCTGTGCTTTTCTTTCAAACTCTGTACCTTGAAATATATGGACTGATGTCACTTTCTTCTAACTCAGATATTTCAAATTCAAAATTTTAAGTTCAAATCTTAACCATGATGGATCCTTCTGTCTTCACAGAAATTACTCTTTTCTGGGCAGAGTGAGTTGACACACCTCTGCTCTGTCACTTCAGGCACACCTCTCTACAGCACTGCATTTAGCTTTTCTACACCACAGTCAATGGTTACCACTCTTTAAGAAAAGAGGTGACTCTTTATCAAGGGATGACAAACAAGAGCTCCTTCAGGGAAGAAGAATAAAGATACTAGAAGATTAAAAATCTTAGGTTAAAAAAATTTAATGAGGCTAAGGGCCTTTCAGAAAATTCAGGGTGGGGAGCTAGGTTATCTGAAGGACTTTATGTGTGGAAATGGAGTCAGATTGCCCAGATTCAGAGACCTGTAGTACAGCATGACATAGATATGACATTTTCAGGTAACTATAATGAGAAACTTGCTTTTAAATAGTTACAGTTGATGGAAGTAGAATTATCCATTTTAAGAGCTTATTACTGTCAGCAGAGCTTGTTCAATATATATTCTATGACTACTTGGCAAAAATGTTACAGATGAATTCAAAATATTTGGTGACTCTAGATGAAAGTCCATGTGCAAAAATGTGTGATTATTTAAATTTGGAACCCTGAACTCTTTATTCAGTCATTATCCAAGACTTGGAGAATTTTTACAAATGTCTCCCCGTCCTCTATAGCCCCTTCCCTTCCCAGAACATTCTATTGCATGTCCTTTCATCGGTATTACCAGACCATAAAGGAAAAAGAATTCTAGCAATTAATATGGTTTGGTCCTTAATTGCCATTTTTTGCATCAATGCCTATATTTTCTAATTCATTATGTATACAACAGAGACAGCTTGAAGATTGCTATACCAATCTTATACTTGCTCCAAAATTCTCGATGAGGACACTTTACTAGGAATCATGGCCTGTAACTGAAAGTTGTGGAGCTTGTTCTAACTGCCTCTACCATACAGTCTTATTCATTTCCTCTGATCCTTTCAACAATCCTGTGAAATATTAGTATTATCCTTATATACACTGAGAAATTTGCTCAAATTCATTTAACTAGTAACTGGCAAAGGTGGAAATGCACCTTCATCTGATTCCAAAACCCAATTGTTAAACATGATGCTTTGCACTCTTTCCAAACACTATTCTGGCCCTTAGAACTTGGATTGTTGAACCTGTTTGCCAATCCCTATTTCCCACTGATTATTGGCCTACATTAACTTATTTTAAATGAATCAATCTGTTCATCATCCTTCAATCATTTCTGATCTATTTTCAATATAATAGGGCAACTTTATTTTCAATATCATAAGGCAAATTTCTTAGTTTTTCTGAGCTTTAGTTCCTTTCTATAGAATGAATATAGGTAATATGACTTATTTCATAGGACTAATGGATTAAATGAAATACTTATATAACATCTTTATATAGTCAAAAAATCTATTAAGTTTTCAGTGAACATTTTAGCAATCATTATAATCATTACTGTTACACCCTCCATAAAATCTAATGAGAAATATGTAAATATGTTTTTGAAATTTATAATAAAAGCACCATGTAGATTCACACTTGATCCTAGTAGGTATTCATGAATGCACTGTAACTCCACTATGAAGGGGATTCCTAAATGCAAATACACTGAGTTATTTCTGGCCTATTTTGCATATGGGCCCTCTAAGAAAAATTATTTGAGTATCATTTATTAAAATTAGTCTACATTAAAATATTGTCATATTATTTGTTTTATTAATGTAGTATTGTATAAATATGCCATACATTTATAATGTTATATATTGAATTTTAACTAAAGATTCAATTTCAAGATAATTTAGCATTTTTTCCCCAAGTAGTTTTAGGGCATAGTAAGATAAAATGTGTGAATTTTAATATTCTGGATATAAATGACAAAAGGATCTACAAAAGTTAGAAAAACTGTTTAGTACACCCACCTTCTGGGTATAAAAGTGTTATCTTCTTTATTGTAAATAATATCTTATTTGAAGAAAACTAGCTTGGGGGGATGACATGAAAGAGAAAAATAGTAACTTTAAGTTAAAGTTTTGTACTTTTGTATTTTTATGTTTTCTACAGTAGGAATTTTAAAATATGAAGCATTAACTTACAGATAGTAGGAAGCATAAATACATACCAAGTATTTGCAAGATGCAATGGGGCAAGATGTTGAAGTGAAATTGTCTAGAGAGGGAAGTGGGAAAGGTCAACAGCAGAAAGAAAGCACAATCAGAAGACTGCCAAATTTCTGAAATTTCAGTGCAGCTTATAGACTGAGGGATGCTGGTAATAATATGTCAATGGGAATGCTTGTGGCAATGCTGGTTGTGTTTTTATCAATGTAAAAGAGGATGTTTGTAAAGATTGATATGAATGTTTTGAAGTCTACTCCCATTGTTCTTAAGTATCTTTGATCCTCAATTACAGGCCCTATTCCCTATTCCCTGTGTGACTATTATTTGAAAATGGTACTTAAACATGGTTTACCTTCTATTTTTCACTCTGTATTCAATGCCTTATTTTTTGAAGTTGTGTTATGGATGGTGTGCAAGTGTGTGTGCATATGAGTGTGTTCATGCACATGTAGGTAACACAAACATGAGTATTGTGTTTCTGTTCTTATGGGAGCCATAGCCTACAATTTTTTTTGTCTTCATCCAGTGACTAAATAGCCTTTAATCAATATATGCAAAACATGTATTAGCAACACTCATGTGCTACTCAAGACCATCTGTAATATCTGTAATATCTATTATTGTCAGATGAAAGAGAAAAACTGGTTATGTTCTACATTTAACGACTTAATCATTACTGTTTAATACAATACCAAAAATACAATATACTCAACTGAATACCTAAATGAAAAAGAAAATAAGAAAACATTCTTTCATTTTTTTTTTTTTTTTTTTTTTAATGAAGTCAGTCTGTTAAGGGAAAAAGCTTTCTGAAATGGAAGAAATCTTTATTTAAAGCAAAATGTGATTTTGTCAATTTTTTTCAGCAATGTTGAGTGTGCATGCTTGAGATTCCATGAATTTATAAGTATAAATATATTTAAATGTATAATAGTTTATTTTCTGGTTATGTTAAATTCCGAATTTTGTAGCATAAATGTAGAGCATAACCACTTTCAAGTATTTCTTGTCTGGAACTCTTTAAGTTAAAATCACTGCATTCCTAAAATGTAATCTGTTTCAATATTGATGAGGTGGTGTGTGGAGTGCTCACAGCAGTGCAGCTTGCTCAAGGAAGGGCTGTTTGGCACAACATAGGGCCAACCTGGGGAAGCACAACATTGCCTGCAGACTGAAGGCAAGAGGGGACAGTCATCAGAAGGGTTCACTGATGCTGCATTAGAGGGGTATGAAAACTCTTGGAGAACGTGGGCGTGGCAGCCCTCAAGGACTGCCTGACATTATCCAGTACAAGTGATGAAGTGACTGCTTTGGTGTCCAAAGTTACAGGAGCATTAACACCTGCATCTGTGCTCACTGCCTACTGAAGATGGCAGGAAGGCACATCATTTGAAGGACTAGTCCACTAGGCCCTACAAGCTTCTTCAGCCCTTAAGTTCATTCCTGTGTCCAACATGCTTGAGGGACACCACAAACAGCATGCCTGCACCATGCTGGCTACTAATCATGCATGAAACTGCGAAAGACAATCTATGCTAGTCATCAGGAACAGTGAGCTTGCTGTGCCTCCTTCGCAGAAACACGCAGTATTTGGGCAATTCTAGAAACGTGAATGCCAAAACTCCTTGGGCCATAAAGTGGTTCCAGTGCTGGAGGCCTGAGGTCCTGGAGGAGGAAATGGAGGTGCAGGCCCATGTAAATTCTGACAAGGTCCCAAGGGTGCTCCACTCATATGTCACTGTCATCCTCAGAAGTTCCCTGGTGACTAGACTTTCTTCGAAAAAGCCAAGTGTGCAGACCTCCTGAGGGCTGGCGGCAGGGTCAAAGCCTCCATATTTAAGTCTAGCGCTGCCCTTTCTCTAGTGTGTGTTTCTAACCTCAGCACTGTTGGAGTTTCAGCTGGATAATTCATCAGCATCACAGAGATACTAGCAGAACCCCTCCCACACCCCCCAAACACAACACCCTGAAAGGCCTTCAGAGGCTACTAAGGGTCTTTTGGGGCAGCAAAATCATCCCTAGTTGAGAACCACTGCTTTACCATTTGTTTATTTCTATGAGTAATGTATGAGTCTTCCATTGTTTCCACTGAATCCGCTGGGAATTAAAAGAGTTCTCTCATTTTTACTACCCAGACTTTACTGTCTTCTAGCTTTATATGAGCTCTGGAAATTGCTTTCCTTACAGTTCCCAAAGTTTTTTTTTTTTTTTTTTTTTTTTTTTCAGTTAACCTTGTGAAGTTTCTTCCTATGCATTTGTGGCTTAATAGCAGCAAATTCAAGGAAGACCCTGTGCAAATTTCTTGAGTTCCATTCTTCTGTAACTTCCATTTCCTGTCAAATTGTGCTGCAAATTTCACCACTGTTCTTCGCCAAATGCTCATCTCTATCTCTTCATTTCAGTCCAGATTCCAAACAACTGCCAATTGCCAGTCCAGAGGAATCTCTCAGACAAACCCAGGATACATTTCATTCTTTCCTTGGTCACAGTGAGACTGTCTGCTGACTGAAACTTGAAAACCGTTGTTGAAATTTTTATTACTTTTAAATTTTATTTTAAACTTGTATTTATTTTGTAGCATTGTTGTTTGCTTTAAGTGTTCCATATATTTTGTTTAGTGTTCTAGTTGTCTATGTCAGCAAGGTAAGTCCAGTCCCATTTACCTCATAATAGCTGGAAGAAGAGTTCCTTCCTGCCCACCCTCTTCTTAAGATAAGTTTGTGGACCAAGTTTTCAGTTTTTTCCATCTTTTTTTTTTTTTTAGAGTATTTTTTTTTTTTTTATATTTTATTTATTTTTTTAAACTTTTTTTTTATTATTAAATCATAGCTGCGTACATTAGTATGGTCATGAGGCATCATACACTAGCTTCACAGACCATTTGACACATTTTCATCACAATAGTTAACATAGCCTTCCTGGCATTTTCCCAGTTACCGTGCCAAGACATTTACATTCCACATTTACTAAGTCAAGGCATGTTTTTAAACTAGTGTGAATTCCCAAGTTAGAGAAACTTGCTGTTAAAATAGTTAGGGACCTCTGGCCCTCCAGGCCTGCTGTTCACTCTGCTGACTTGTACAGAAGCCTCCTTTGCAGGGGCTCCCTCAGCTCTCTGTTCCCAGCAGCAGCAGCAGCAGCAGCAGCAGCAGCAGCAGCAAGGAATAGGAAGTCTGAGGGAATATAGGGTATTTACTTCCTCCCTGCGGGGCCACAGCTAGTTGGCTACATCCCTCAACAATGCAGCCAGTTCCTCCCAGCCTCCTGCACACACAGCTGTCTCCTTGTTTTGGCTTCTAGTAACCATTTCCAGCCCCCCTTGCCAGCCCTGGGTCTGCGTTAGTCTCTGTTGATTTCCCTACCTTCTGCCCACAACTTTGCATATAGTCTCTTTATTAAAGTCTCCTTAAACAACCCTATTTAAATGTAGTATCTATTTCCTGCCTAGATGAAAGCATCTCCAAAAGCCCTTTTTCCCCCCGATTGTTTGGACTATCTATCCGTGCCCCCCGTTCTTATTTGCACATCTAATTAAGAATTATGTTTTCAACTGAAAAATAGCTATGAATAAAGTCATTGATCGGGTTCTGTTTTAATACTAACCTCGGAGCCAGGAGGATTCTCGGGGTCATAGTAGAAGATTCTCATGCCATTGGGATGGCATCCAACCCAAAGATCCCCTGTCACAGGATCCACGGATATGTTATCCACCAGTGTGTTAAAGTCAAGGGACTTCCAAGATCAAAACCAAGGAGAGAAGAAAAGACAAACAGTGAAACGAAACTGTGATGGAGCACTATGTCAGAGAAAACAGTCCTGTGGTCCTCGGTCCCCACACAGCTGCTTCCAGGGCCCCAACAATTCCGTCCCATTTCAATAGGGCTCAAAAAACTCCCCCTGGCCTTCCATCTCTGTTAGCATTTTGTCAGTTTCCAGGGCAGATGGGGTAGGAGGAAGATACAGAAAGCCAAGAAACACAGTTAAAAGTCAGATGAAACCACCGCAACTAACATCTGTGCGCAAACTTAAAACTAAAAAAAAAAAAGAACAAAAAAGTTTTAAGTGCAGCATAAAGCCATTTCTTCTAAAATGGCATGTGCAAGTGATATTTGTAAGTGATAATTTTATAAGCATTCAGAAAACACCCAGGAAATGTAGATTCATTTCTGACAAGAACATCTATGAAATGTGGGCTCTTTAATGGCTAATCATAGGCTGTGCAGCCCGAGAAGAAATGATCACCCGGGGCCTAATTTTTGCCTTGGAGTTGAGAAAAAGTTTGTTCTTTAGCTTCCTGATGTTATTTAACTTCCTGTTCTTCTGCTGTTTATTCTCTAAATATAAGTTGCAAGCGTGTGATGACTGCACAGACTGCTGTCGAGCCTTTATACCAGGATCATAAATAATACCAATGATTCTTAATTCCACCATTCATCATCTTGGCTGCCGTCTACCGGGGACAAATCCCATCTATTTGTTCACCTCTAACTCTCAGTCGGAGAAACAATAATATCCACCATGTACCTCAGTGCCCAGAGGCCCTGTAAATAACTGGCTGTGACTCACTGCAAAGGCCAGAGCGTGGGCAGGCAGCTGCCCCCACAAGCCCACAGAGGGATTAGAGGGCTCAAGACACAGCCTCACTCTCACCTTCCTGCAGGGAGCCGTCACTCCTCCCCACCTGGAAACAGGCATGGTAGTAACCAAAGGAGGCGGCTGAGCACGCATCCCCTGGTCCAAATCAGCTGCGGGCTCCCCCACTCCCGATCCCCTGCCTGCATCCATCCTGGTGTCAGCACGCTACTCTGATGCATTCGTTTCTTTAAATAAGGAACATGTTTGTCTCGGCGCTCTGCTATTATCTTTGGAAGGGGTACAGCCATAGCGGATGGAACCCACTGAGCTGACAGTCGGGGGTGGGAGTGGGAGAAGGACACAGAGGCCCAGGGTCCCGACCGTGCAAAATGCAATTACTGAGCTTCTGCGTGTGCTCTGCAAGGAGCTCAGCATCTGGAGAGGGCTAAGTACCTCGGCAGATACGGTCCCTGCCGAGGAAGAGCTGGCAGTCCAGCGGGGAGCCTGTTCTGAGTCCAGAAATGAACTCCTGCCTTGCAAATAAGTAATTCCTCACCGTGCTGACTCACTACAAGGCGTGTGTATATCACATTGCACACTCCTGCAAAGCCAAGTGGAAAATTTTACATTTCTTAAACACATACACAGGGAAACTTAATAAATTATTCTCTTTAAGAAAAATTGTATTCTCTGTTAACCAGTAGCCCAATTTTTAGAGAATTGAAATTCACTGAAGTGTGGCTAATCCATTAACTAAGTTTTGGGATCTTTTTTGGAGAACAGAACTATTGTCATTGTGGTAAAATACGATTTGCCATTTAACCATTTTTAAGTGTACAATTCAGTGGTGTCTATCCCCATCGTCACCATCCATCCCCAGCACTTTTAATCATTCCAAGTGGAAACCCTGCACCCATTAAACAATAACTCCCTATTCCCTTTTCCCCTGAGTCCTTGGTAACTGCCATTCTATTTTCTGTTCCTATGAGTTTATTTGCCTATCCTAGGTTCTTCATACAAGTGGAATCGTGTAATATTTGCCTTTTTGTAACTGGCTTATTTCACTTAGCATGACATTTTCAAGGTTTACCCATGTTGTAGCGTGTGCCAAATGGTCATCTCTTTTAAAGACTGAGTAATACACCATTCTACATGTAGACCATATTTTGGCAGGACATAAACTCATCCATGCCTCATCACAAATTTTAAAATTAGCTTCAGCTAGTATACCAAATTACATGGCACTCTCGGGTATTAATTAACTGGTATTAGTTAATACTATCCTTTAAAAGAAAGAATAAAATTCTAGTCGAGCAGTAGCCTCTGCTCAGTTGTTATCAGGGGAGACACGCACGGTCTGTTGCCAGGAGTGAGACCCCAACCTGAAATAAGCCTTGCCTTACAATCTTGCCTTGGTGGGAGCAGGGCCCTGGCATTCTGTTGTGAACGTATATTGAACTGGGTTCTATTCTTATAAAATCCTTTAACTTTCGATTTACAGAAGTACCTACTGTTAAACCACAGTTTGTTTTTATTCCCTCAGCCAGTATGACTGTGTGAAATTCCATTTTACTTCAGCTAATACCAAACAGCCTGCCAATGATTTTTAATGTCAAACGCGATATTACATTTGAGGTTGCTTCGAGATAATTTTCTCCGAGTGAAAGCTCTCGTGACAGTAGCTCAGATGTGCTGATAGGAACAGTCATTCAATTGGTGGGGACAGCGCGTCCTGCTGTGGTGAGTATGGCAGGAGAGCAATGTCTTGTTTTCCAGGGGTGGGGCCCCCTTTCATCATGTTCCACTTCATTCTTGGTCTCTCTTCTCCCCCACCCCACTTGGGGCTTTTATCCCTTTTGACTCAAACCTTTGGACTGGACCAAAGTGGTGGGGGCAGAAGGTGAAACTCTGCAGCATGCTTGGCACCCCCACCACATTAATTTAACAAGTGTTTGTTGAGTGCTGACTAGCTGTTTAGAACCGTTCAAAGAACAGATAGAAAAAAAAAAAATTGTCCTTGTAGAGTTTACACCCTAGTGGGGCAGTCAGCTAATAAAAACAATATGTATAATATTAGTCTGTTGATAATAAATGCTGAAAGGAAAATAAAGCCAGGAGAGAGACAGGAAATATGTGGGGTGGAGGAGCAGGGTTGCTAGTATAGAGTAGGAGGTCAGGAAAGGCCTACTGAGGTGACGTTTTAGTAAAACTGGAAGGAGATGAAGAAGAGAGCCACAGAAATCTGGAGGAAAATCCAGCAGAGTGAACAGTGCCCCTCCTGGGGCAGGGCTGTGCCTCGGGAGCTCCAGGATGAGCCAGAGGCAGGAGGGGCAGAGCAGAGGCACAGCGGCTGGGGAAGGAGGCATAGAGACAGTGGGCGGCCAGATTGCACAGCAGCCCACCATGAGCATGTGGGCTTTCTCCATACTGCAGAGAACAGTCCTGTATTAAGTACATGTGGAGACTAATTTTTTGGCTGTTCCATGAACATACAGAGAAAAAGGAGGGTGGAAAGGAGGAAGATTGGAAGAGGGGCAGGAAGAAAGGGAAGAAGATAGAGAGGAAGGGAAGGAGGACCTGGGAACGCAGGGCCAAACTTAAAACGGACTGAAGCAGAAAGAATCAGAGTTTCCTAGGTAAAATGGGTGGTTTTCTGTTTCCCAGTCTGTAGTTGAGCAACAGTGAACAACAAACACATAACCATGCTGATGACTCTTAATAAAGCAGTGAAAAATTGGTCCTCACCCACTCCAATTAGACAATCCTTTTTTCCTCCCATTTAATTTCACAAATCAATTAGAATCTAATTATCACTCTGCAAACTTATAGTGTTAATACATCTTACCTTCAATGGAGTTAAAGTCCAATTAGCATGCTTTTCATACACATGAATCTTATGAGCCAGCAATTCAGCTATATAGACATACCTTCAAAGAAAAAAGAGCTACATCAAAGTACTTGAAATAATGCAATTCAAAAGGTTAGGTTTGTAATAACTCTTCCTCGGGAAGAGCTTTGCTTATGAACTGGAAAATGGAACTCATCTTGAAGCACCCCAAAGCACACTAAATTCTAAAAGAACTCAGTGAGTTTACAGTGCACTGTAAGGAGTTTAATCTCTGGAAAGTTATTTCTGAAGGTGGGAACCTAGTTGTCCCTGATGAGTGTGGAAGTCTGTGTGCAACACCACACACCACCAAGGTCTGTGATAGTCCAAGCACTCACTGTACATCCCAGAACAAGAAGAGAAATTTCTTCTTAATTTATCTCCTATTTTTGAAAACCGGGAGATCATATGAATAGTTAAAAGCTGTTCATGTTGTTTCTTCTAAACACAACAGAATCTCCACAGTTGACCACCTCCCTTCATTGACCACCTTCTTAAGTTTACCAACTTTTCAAAGACTAGACATGCACCACATGTACATATCAGCATAACAGGCCTAGTTCCTGATGTTGAGCACCTCTATATGTTGACCAGCTTATTACAGTCCCTTGGGTGATCAACTTACAGAGGTTCTACTATATATGTTACTAACTCTCTGAAATCCTTGAGGGAACTAGAAGAGTATAGATGAATGTGTGAATATATATGTACATATATTTATACATTTACCTATGCCACCCAAAGTGTGGTCTCCAGACAAGTGTTGGTCTATAAATTGTCTGTTTTAGGCCCACCCCTAAATAATGTTATAAATTAACTACACGATTAAGCATACTGCTTAGTTAAGCTGACTTTTTATTTCAATGTAAGACTTTCTTGATGAAGGAAGCAGTGCCTTGATTTACATTTGGGGGCAAGCACCTTATCTTGTCAGAAGCCAGCACTGTTGATATACATAACTGCACAGTATTAATCTCATTATACATTCAAAAATCTTCCCTCAAAACAAAGTTAGTTAGAAATATTAAATCTTTATCATAGTTCTCCCACTTGAAATGAACTCTTTTTTTTCCCAAAATGAAAATGAAAGCAATATGCTTACACAGAATAAAAAATTTTGATTTGATAAATTTTATCCCCTGAAAAATGAAAAGATATTTTACATTTTTTCCTAAGTTCATTTCACTGGGAAAACCAGTTAAAATGTGTAACATTAGTTAGATGAAGGAATATGTTCCTAGAGATATCTAATGAGAATCTAAGTAATTCCATTGCATGGTAAAGCATTTCCATACTTGCCATCAGGTGAAAGGCTGATTCCATTAGCAAAATCAAATCCTTCTGCCACCACTCGAACTTCATTTGGAGAATAGTAAACAACATACGACCACGATAAACCCAAATATAACTCCCAGGATCGTAAGTAGGGTTGAACAAAATAGTGATCATTTGTGCCATAAAAGTGCTCAGGTCCCACGGCAACAATATCATTCAAACTGCAATTAAAACGCACACACATGATATATACAGATGACAGTATCACACATTGTAGGATTATAAATTGTCATCATTATTGTCTATTCCTAAAATCAAGGCATGGGATGGAGCCTTCACACTGGCTGTATTGGCACAGAATCAATATGATTATCATCCCTATCTAGACAGTCCTCAAAGGGAAAAATAGGTTTAAGAAATCCACCAGGTGATCATGGTACTGTAACATAAAAATCCTATTAATTATCTCTTAAAAGTAGTGTTATAGGGTGTGCTTTTGTGAGTGTGTATAGATATACTAAGTTCAGAGGACATTAAATTAGCCCAGAAATTATTATTAGGGCAAAATGTATCTGTGCTCATGTAGAACTGACTCTCTATCAGTCCAAGGCATCATAAGACGATAGAAAAAATACTCAACTGGCAGCTTGGAGACTTGTATTCTAGTTAAAGTTCTACTACTACTAACTGTGTAATCTAGGGAAAAATCAATCTTTTCACATGTCAGGGCCTCAGTTTCCCTATTTGTGAAAGGAAGATGATGGACTGGTCTATCCTCCAGCCTTAAGGTTTTGTGTGTCTAAATGGAATAAAATGCCACGAACAAGAATGCTCATAAATAGTATGATATGGTTTCTTTTCTTTCTGATTAGGATTCTCTCTCTGTTACTGAAAATGTTAAGATATATGAGCCTATTTTTCTGCTTTAATAGGTACAACAGAGAACACATAAGTGAGTCATTCTTTGCTGATTGAGGTGATGGAAGTTCCCCAGGGCCATGATCTTGAAGAAAATGATCTCTGTTCTATTGCAGAGGGCGTAATGGCCAGCGCATCAGCTCTGACGCAGCTCTATGCTTTTGGGCAAGTTAGACAAGCGTTCAGAGCCTCAGTTTTCTCGCCTTTAAAGAGAGGTTAAATAATTTCTCCAAAGTCATACAGCTCGTTAGTAGAAGACTAGGGGTCAGAATTTTAATTCGAGGATTTGCAATGAGAATTACAATGAGACAATGCCTGTCGTGTGCTTTGCAGGGAGCCTGATGCTCTCTAAATCCTCAATCGTTGGTAGTCCCTCTTACTACACTCACAAAAAAAGGTCTAGAAATTTAAGATGGGTCTGTACAGACTCCAGAATAAATCTGCATGTTGGTTTTACATTCTCTTTTTTGAAAGTAAATTTCTGAAATCAGTATGCATTACTATCATTTCTCTGTTTTTCATAGAAAGGAGATGAGTAGAATGGTAATAGCTTTGAAATCCGATGGACTTCATTGGAATCCTGACACTGCTTGCCATGATCACCACATGGGGCTGCAGTGTGTCATTAAATGTAGAGCCACTTCTCTGAACCTCAATTTTCTTTCTATACCTTGAAAGACTGGGATAAGAATAAAATGAAATAATTAATGTAAAGGCCTTCGCTTCATGCCTAGGATATAATACATGACCACTAATAACAGTGTGACATTATTATAATGATAGGTTTAAATTATAATAGATTCAGTCACTGGAACACTAATGTTATAAATGTTACTAATGTTATAAACAGCCAAGTACAAAGCTGAAAATACACATGGCTAACCCTCAGTTGAAAGGGCAGAATTCTACTTAATTGGGGCATCATGGTTATTTTTAGTCTTGTTCTATGCTGCCAAAGACCAATAATTTTGCAAATGGCCCAGGAAAAAAAAAAAAAAAACCAACCCCAAGAAGTTGGACAAACCTGATATTTTTCAAGATTAAATGGCAAAACAAATAAAATAAGTTTTCCCTATTTTGGAGTGGTGTAGGACACCAGCACTGGACTCATGCTACCGGGGCTAAAATCCCAGCTGTGCCCATTTACCAATGGGGTCATCTGGACCAATATAACAAATCCCCAATCTTGGATGCTTTTTAACCTATGATGGATATAATAATAAAACACAATGAAGATAGTATTTGTAAAAAGTCAAGGAAATAATTTGTTTAAATTGATTAGTACAGTCTGACGTAGAGTTAAAGTTCATTAAGTTGTTATTATCACTATCATTATCATTATCATTACTAGCCCAGTTTCATTTACACACTTTTCCCTATGTTAGATCTTCATACACTTTCCACACTCCAAATCTTCAGTGACCTCATTCTCTTTCCAAAGTATATTTGGTGAATGAATAAATTCTTCCACCAAAAGATCTCAGAATTTTCACTCATTACAGGGATGCAGAAGAAGACCTGGGCTGTAGATCCTCATTGGCCTCTAATTAATTGATTGACCTTCATCAATAACTCAATTTCTCTCCAATCTGTTTCCTTATCTTCAAACTACCAGGTAAGAAAGGTGAGGAAAGAGCATTGATAACACAGAGTGTACACTACATACCAAGCATTTTACTAGGGCACACACAGAAACAGTCAAATACTGTATGTAAATTATGCAAATAGGGACTAGGATTCTGGAACATCATAATAATTAGGTGGTAAAGATTGCTTTAGAAGACAGTGTCAGATTGTTGTTCTAAATCTATCTCTATACTCATAAGCCAAATCTTCACAGGGCAAGCAGGGAAGTTGACTTTCCGTTGGGTTGGCTGAGATTTGGGATTCTTGGGTGTCTTTTTCCCTATATGTTATATGGTCAAAGAGCCTAGAATGGAGCTCAGTGTTAACATAGATCTGCTATTACCCAAATTACATGCAACCAGAGAGAGTAGAGGTCATATGACAAGGTCTCAGATGTACTAGATTTTGGATTATCTCTTAGATAAATATTTCTAATTCACAAAAAATCTATGATTCTATTTTTTCTAATTAAAATTAAAATAAATAAATGTCTCAAGATATGGAATTTGTCGATGAAACCTGTTTGGGTTCGAAATACTAACTCTGGTTGAAAAAGGGCAGAGTTTTTATTTTGTTTTGTTTTGTTTTGTTTTGTTATAAAAGCTTGACTAGCGAGTCTGAGGCCAGGAGCCAGGAGCCAATGTTCAACCACCCTAGCAAATGAAGGCAAAGAGAACAGGTCTTCTCTGGGGGCATTGAGTGCTTAAAGTTCTGTAGAAGAACATTTGGAGGAGTTTGTGATCATTAGAAAGGGAAATCAAACAGCCACCCTGGCCAAAGGGAAAAAAACAAAAGTTGATTTATCCACCACTGCTGTTAAAGGAAAATAGAAATATGATATATCTCAATACTTAGGCAGAAGTTTGTGTCTGATGGTTTTTAGATGCAAAAGTGATTTTTCCTCTTCTTGAAATTTAAACAATTCTACTGTGGTCTTGAGATCCGGATGGTTCACCACCAGCAGGTACACAGTATTATCTGAGAGGAGATTAAAAACAAAAATTGAAACATTAACTGAGCTCTCAGCTGTCAGCCCTCTCTCCAAAAAGCAATTTCGGCCCACCTCCAGCTAGTATTTAGGATGTCAGGCAGATGGAATATTTTCATCTCTTTGTACAGAGAAGCATTCCAAAGAAAAGTGACTTCAGGAAAAACCCGTGACAGTCTCTACACACTCGAAATTCCACCGGAGGAAAAAAAAATTAGGAATTTAAGAATGAGCACCACTGTCTCTAAAATTCCAAAGAGCTTGTTAAGCTTTCTAGTTCAAATGATCTCTGAGAGACGTGAAACGAAGGTAAAAGAGTTAGAAGATGTGGAACTCCCAATATGAGAAGGTGTGCTTAGGTGTAATTTACATGAAGATGATAAATTCTGTAAGAGGAACATCTGAAAGGTAGGAGCAAACAGAAGCTTCTGTGAGTCAGTGAGACTTTTGGTCAAGAAAGTGTGATCAGAGTTGGCAAGTGAAGTCAGATTATGGCCTGTGCCTTAAGAAGCAGTAAGTCATTGGAAATCTCTAACACAATCAAATTGGTGTTTAAAGGAAATGATGAAAAGCTCGGCAAGTTGAAGGGAGGAGATGGGAACAGGGAAAGCCAGCCAAGACGCTTTCTATTAACCCATTCAACAAACCAGTGTTTACTGTAGTTGGTGTTAAATGCTGTAGTTGAAAAACACAAGACATACAGAGTAATGAGGTATTTTCTTCATGGAAATCGGGGATGTTTTCTCTGATGAAGGGATGTTAGAACAAAGATTGACATGAAATAAGAGAGCAATCTCTGGGGATATCGGTGAAAGAGCATTCCAAGCTGAGGGAAGAGGCATGCAAGGCCCGAGGCCGAGCTTCCTAGACACATTCACCTAACAGTGGGGTTGTGTGGGGAGCAGAGTGAAGGAAGGAGGGTGAGAGAGAGGGAGGGCTGAGCCACAGGGAGCCAGGTCACTCTTGCTGGAGCTGCAGGCGAGGATCCCTGGTTTGCTCACCCGTGGGGTTGAGTCAGGGAATAACATCCTAAGATTCCATCAGCAATCCAGGTATGTGAAAGGAAGGAATTGAATCAGGAAGATGCCACCAACAAAAGAAAAAAAAAAAAAGGCAGAGAAAAGCATGAGAGGCGTTTGACAGGAAGCATCAAAAGACCCTGGTAATGGCTGAGGAGTGAGGGAACCGGAAATCAAATATAAGTGAAGATTAAAACTCAGATTTATATTTTACATGGGAGAGTCTACTTCTTGAAATTTACTGTAAGAAAATAGTCTCAGAAGGTACATGTGTGAGGATGTTCATTTTGGCACTGTTTGCAATGAGCAGAATTTGGGAACATGTTGAGAATCCAAGAGCAGATGAACTCTATCCTGGCTCTCCCACACAATGGGATCCTGAGCGGCTGTCACACAGAGCTCCAAATGCGCTGTCAGAGAATGGAGTCTGTGGTGTAGTATTTAATGCAAAAGCAATTTATAGAAGGGGTTGTATTTTCATTTTAAAAAGTATGCACACATCCAACACTATATCGTTGGCACTTAAAAACATTTAAAAAATAAAATGTAATGGTGATTAATGGGTGCATGGGTGGAGAGACTATTGAAAGGGATATGTAAAAGTCATCTGGGGGCCAGGTGTGGTGGCTCATGTCTGTAATCCTAGCACTCTGGGAGGCCGAGGCAGGAGGATCACTTGAGCTCAGGAGTTGGAGACCAGCCTGAGAAAGAGCAAGAAAAAGCAAGCAATGTCTCTACTAAAAATAGAAAAATTAGCCAGGCATTGTGGCAGGTGCCTGTAGTCACAGCTACGTGGGAGTCTGAGGCAGGAGGATTGCATGAACTCAGGAGTTTGAGGTTGTCATGAGCTGACTGATGCCATGACTTTCTAGTCAGAGCAACAGAGTGAGACTCGGTCTCAAAAAAAAAAAAAAGAAAAAGAAAAAGAAAAAGAAAAACGTCATATGGGGAAGAGGTGAAAAGGGGAAGAATAAAAGGATGGAAAGTCATTATTCAACATTTTGCATTTAAACAGGAGAGTGACCCAATTGGAAATATCTAGTAAGCCCTCCCAGTAATGGAAGTGAAGGGCTAATGAAAAAAATAATAATTATACCCCATATTTGGGGATGTTCTCCTATAAAGCAGGCACCATGACACTGGTATGAAATTTCTGAAATAGAGAAAATAAAGAAAAAGTAAAAAATGGAACCTCTTGGGGTGTGGTCAGAGAGCTGGCAGTGAGTGATGAAACAATGAATGGGGAGAAACCAGGAGCAGGATCAGACCCAGGACCGAGCAGCAGGTGGGCATGCCAGGGAGGGGCAGGGCTGCCAAGGAGGAAATGAGCTGAAGGGAGAAAGGAAGGCCAGGAGGAAGGGAAGGGAGGGGAGGTTGTTAGTAAGGACATTACCGATGGCTTTCAAGGTATTGTAGCCACTTCTGAGGGATTTATCTGATGAGGAAATGGGGGCAACAGGTATAGATGTGATTCTGACCCCAGCCTTCCATTTTTATCACCTGGACTTTTAACACATATTTGCCACCAGGCTTCCCGCAGACAATTAAATCAGGATCGCTGGGGCCGGGGCCTGGGCACTGAGTGTTTTTGAAATCCCCACAGTTTTTCTCTGTGCGACTAGAGCTAAGAATTAATATGGAAAACAAAGGCCAGCAAGTAGAAGGGAAGAATGGGATGGAAGCTTAAGGGACAAGGACAAGTTACACTGTAAAGTCTCACAATGTGGAGAAGCAGTTTGAATACAGAACAGAGGAAGGGGGGAGAGGGGGAGGATTGAGGTGACAGGGCCAGGAAAGCTGACCAGGGTGACTTTCTCTCATTGGATGCATAGGAAGCAGATGCCTTAGGTTAGAAAAATCTCTTCCTGCAAAATGCCTGAGTGTTTAAAATAGCTTAAAATAGAAAACCTATAATGATTAGGGCTGAATATTATTATTATAGTAATTATAAGGATAATGTGAATGCTGGTATTTTATAAAATTAGGTGCTTTACAAATCTTAAATATTTTAGCATTCTCAAGTACTTAAGCAGCTTCAATACTGTATTTAATTAACATAGGAGGTAGGTTTAAAATCCAGAATAAGAACATTATTCATGATTATGCTTTGGATGGATGAGGAAAAAAATTGTTCATTCATTGGCATGTTATTTTCTGTAATTTTTTAAAATTTGGTTTTGTTTCTAATGAATAGGAAATGTCACCTTCATCTGTGAATGTGCTGATCCCATGAGGGTTAAATGAAGATAAATCAAATTTACTTCCAGTGATCCCCAATTCCAACACTGTTGGATCATTTTCATTCAGGTCCATCAGAAGTATTTTTCCAGGATTGTCAGGTTCAAAATTCTTTATTCCAGGATATTTTAATCCCTTATAAAATGTGGAGGAGAAAAAGCAGGCACATTACAAATACGGGAGAACTTCCGTAAGTTGACCACTTGAGGGAGTGTAACAAACTGGTCAGCATAAAGAGGTGGTAACATAAGGAACTAGACCTACTGATGTAGCACTGATATGTCCATGTGGTGCATGTCCAGGCTATGGAAATTAGGTCTATTTAAGGAGGAGGTCAATTGAGGGAGGTGGTCAACTATGCAGTTCTATTGTACTTCAAATGCTGATGGATGGCATGTGGCTACTCTGAGCCACAGGGCTGGTCACAGGGCCAAATGGGATGCCTCTTATTCAGCTTATGCAATAGGTCCCCAGGGGACTCTGGAAGCCCCATGCTCCACCAGGCCACCCCACACAAACTCATCAATCCCCTGCACCAAAGTCATACGTGGACCATGCCACAACTTCTAGTCCTTTAGAAAGATAAAAAATAAAGAGCAGACCAAAGGGGTAATTACTAATTATCTTTAATAATATAAGCAAGCAATACAGAGAGAACATTGGTTGTGGTTTTTAAACTGTTCTCTGGCAGGTCCTTGGAAGAATCTCAGGGCAGAGGTTTAGAAAAAGTCCACTGGGACTAGGAAACTACTCCTCCTTCAAACAGAACAACAAAGCTATTGTTTTATATAGTGGAGTCCTCCTATATAAGATCTTGAAATAGTTAGAATGCTTGAAATAGGCATTCTGCTATTTTGAAAAGGTTTGCAAGATACGGCTTAAAGGATGACGAGTCCTCCATCTTCCTAAAAGAAAACTAGACTAAAGAAGTGAGAGTAAGTAAGCAACGGTTTTTAAATGGCTGGACAACATGTCTATTGTATCCTATCAACTAACTCTGTTATGTTATGTTATGATCCCTAGAACAGAAGGTTGACTCTTTTGTTTTGAACTGTATCACCTACCATAGTGATGTACACGCAGCAGAGTTTCAACAAACATGGTGGGGTTTATTTTCAAGACTTAGGAATTGTAGGATGACCTATCAACAATTTTAAATTAAAGGGCTTTGTTTAAAGGCATAAAAATTTAACAAATGAAATGATTTATAACGTAATATATATGTGTGTATATATATAAACATATACTTAATTCAGCAAATATTTGTATATACCAGGTAAAAGCTTCAAAGGTTTGACAGCTGAATAGAAACCATTCTTAAATGTATTGACTTACAGACAAATTGCTACCATGAAAGCCAAGGTAATGTAAAAAGTTCAATGTAGACACAAAACCCCAGACATACATAGAATACATACGAACATAATTATAACACTAAGGCAAATGGAGATGGAGTTTGTCTTTAGAGCCACGTGACTGCTCATTTTCTTGAAAGGTGGCATTGGTATACAAAAGGCCTAAGTGAAAGATTTAAACTGCCTTTCCTAGAAAAATGTCCTAAAACACAGTAAGTGAAAGGAAACACTCACAGAGCTAATGAAAGCCAGACCGTTGGGCAGTATCTCCAAGTCTTCCGAGCCATTGTCTGCCAGAAAGGAGAATAGACAGGGCAGATTGTTTCATGTTATTGCAGGAAGCTGATGACGCATTTGTTCATCACTCCTCCTTTGAAAGGAGGACAATATATTAGCTCCTCTTTGATTGGTTTAGAATATTCATTCTCCCATTTATTTATTCAAATTGATGAATGTAATTTTTATGGAAATTGAAAACATATTACAATATTGAAAACATATTACATATATAAGTATAATTAAAATATATACCTGCTACATGTATACAGGTATTTGTTTCAAATTTATGGATTGGAACATTATTCCTTAGAACCTGAGTCCTCTTACACAAAGTTCAGAGAAAGTCAATAAAATGTATGAAAGATGTGTCAATTTGAAACAATATTGATTTTTTTTAAAGATACAGGGTAAACTACAAATACAAATTGGTATTTAATAGTTCCAGACCAATAAAACCTTTTAAAAACTTTTTCAGAAATATAAGCAAATTCCAAACACTTACATTAAAATGAGGATATATTTTAGATGATCAAGAATATAAATTTACTATCAATTATAAATATCAGTTAAATATCACTACCTTCGAGTTAGTTATACTTTATACATGTACATTTTTAGAAATGCAATTAATCTAGAGACAAATGAACTATTTGATTTCATATTAATACTCTTCGTGGAGATGTTTTTTGAATACTCGGTACTATTTGATATCAATATGATATTTTTCTAGGAAATATGTTGAACCGTAAGATACCTAGCCAAGTTTAATATTAACTAAGTCTTCTGGTCTAGCCTTCTGAACTTTAGTCAATCAAGATTAATAAGTCTAAAAAAAACCTCCACAAAAATAAAAATCACCCAAAATATAGCAAGAACACAGAGTTCACACATAAGTTGTGCTCAAATAACAAAGCTGGTTGGTTGAAAGAAGATGGGGTGTTGAGCCCTGGGACACTCCCTGTTGACGGTCTAACCAGCAGCAAGTCCCCTGCCCTTTTAGTTTGGTTGACAGGGGCTGCCTTCCATGGCGGAGGCCTGATAACTATAAATACATTCCCAGCTTCCTTTGCAGCTAGAGCACCCACCTGTTCTCCAGTTCTGAGTAATGAGGTCTAAGGGGAAATCTGTTGAGACCTTTTTGGGAAAATTTCTTTTTTGCTATTAAAAGAGAGATGCGTGAGGAGAAGCCTTGTGGTAATTACAAAGGCCTGTGAGAACATTTTTATTTATTTATTTTTTAAATTATCCTTTACTCATTGTATTATGTCCTCTTCCTTCTCTCTCCTGCCATCTCCTTAAGTTAGATTACCATGAAATCAAACATCATTCTGACTATTGGTTTTCCTCTACTGACCAAACAAAAATAAACAATTAAAACTGCCAACACCTTGGCAATATGTTGATGAAGCTGAAAGTCAAACAACATGGCATTTATAATTAACTACTGACTTTATGATAAATACCCTCCTGATTTAAAGTTGTATTTTTGGACAAAGCTAAACAGGTACATTAATCAAATAAATAGCAAGATAATATTGCAAGTTCAAATGAGACTCTTCGTCCTTTCCAATACATACCAATTCCTTTAACTAAATTACAGTTAGGAAGTTGCACTGGTGTTACTTCTCGGACAGCATTCATTCGGGTTCTGTGGGGGAGAAAGAAGTAAAACACACACAAAGCTATTCAGAAATTGTAATTAAGTTGCAAAGGTAAGCAGTCTACAAAATTCTCCTTAATTATACTTTGCCTCAATTCTACCCCAGAGTTAGTGGTTCCTGGCACCTGCAATTCTACCAAGTAAGGCCAGAGCAAGATAAGTGGGCACAGCAATTATTAATAGTATTTATTTAGTGAAGTGGAGAGAGACACAAAGGAGATCCAGAGAGTTCAGTCCAGGGCTCTTGCAGTTTGGCAGGAGCAGGAAGTATCTCATCATTTGTGTAAGGACTCCTACTGGAGAGCTGGGTTAAATGGCCGTATGGCTTCAGTTTGCTCCATTGATGTTTAAGGGTTGCTGACACATGGGCCTCCTACCCATCTGCCCGACCTGGTTCCACAGTCTGGATCGGGCATCTGCTTTTGAATGTAGTACTTGAAAAATGCAGGTGTGTTCAAAGGATTTGCAACTTCAGAAAGTCATATAAAAAGGCATTTCACACACATACGTGCACACGCACATGAGCAACTTAGTAAAGATGAGTTCATAAACACTGTGGGGAGTGTCTGAGTAAAGGACAGAGGAAAAATGAACAGATGTGAGTGCCAGCAGGCTGAGCAGCACAAATCTATAGACGAGGCATTTGAAAGAAACAGACCACAGTGTGAGCACAGCCGGGATATCTAAACATTAACATTTTTAAAGAGCTATTGATACAATATAGTCATAGTGAGTCGTGGTAATTATCCAAGAATCCCTAGAAATCAATCGTATCCGGCTACAGATAAGTTGAGAAATTCATAACTTGCCCCACTGATAATTTAGTCTCACAGAAGGAGAAAGATGGGCTAGAGGTGAATGAACATTGGATAAAATTCTTACCATCATGGTATACAATTATAAGAACTTGGGGACAATTAATGTTTACTCATGCATTTAGAGAAAATTGTGTATGCGTCTACTATCAGGCCATTGGCTATCAATTCCACCCTCTAAGAAAGTCTGACCTAAGAGGTTAGGAGCGGGGTCCGGTAATCTGCCTTGTAAAAGCATCACAGTTTGTCCTGATGTTCAGCCGGAGCAGAGAAGCATCTGCCTAGGTGCTAGAGATCCAGAGATGAATGATTAGATGAGAAAGAAGTGCTTGGCCCCCCAGGAGATTCAGGTTCCTTGACTGACAGATATGATCATAAAAAAGAGACTTCAGAGAAAGTTGGAATCTGCTCAGGACTGATTCTGAGAATCAGTTTCAGTTTGGAGAAACTGAAAGGTGTCTCAAAAATGGAAATCTGAAATTATCAGAGCAGAAGTTTTAAGTAAGGGAATACAAGTAGAAGTGACAGAGCAGTGACTTACAAACTGTTCAGACACAGATACACATTAGGAAAAACATCTTCCATGGGGCCAACACACAGCATGCACACCCACACACGTACACATCTGAAACAAGGTTCACAAAACGTGGCATCACAGCTCACAGCAATTTCAAACTCTTGGACTCAAGAGATCCTCCTGCCTCAGTCTCCCCAGTAGCTGGGAGTACAGGTGCCCACCACAATGCCCAGCTAGTTTTTCTATTTTTAGTAGAGACAGGATTTCATTCTGGTCTCAAAGTCCTGAGCTCAAGACACCTACCTGCCTCAGCCTTGTGAGCCATAGCACCAGGCCATGTGATACATTTTTAACTTTTCTACTCAATTCTGGTCCATTCTTTTGAAAATGTTGGTAATAAACTACTAAATTGATTGTGTTACCAACCATGTTAAAAACTCTGGCCTAAGGAAAGTATAGTTGTTCTGTTCATAGAATGCCCTCAAGGGATTCAAAGGGTAGGTATGAGATGTTAAGGGTGAAGGTCATAACCAAGGAAAATGTAAAGGGTGATAGGTAGGAGAGTCAAGGATCCAAAACTACTGAATGGGCCAAGACTTGTGAAAAATGCCAAGGACAGCCCAATTAGCTTTTCTCAGACTTAAAACCACATGGGAACAATAGGGTCATTAAATGTGGTGAGTTCAGGGAGGACAGAGAAAGCCAAGAACTGCTTGGCTCCAACTCTAATTCAGACTCCTCTCTCTGAGAAGATAAACTCTAACCTGGAAAAGGTAGAATAATCACAGTTAAAGGGAGCCCAGGGTAGGCAATGAGGCATTAAGTTAGCACCCAGTTGCTTTGGCTCTAATTTGGGGCCTAAACTAGTCATATCTCAACAGGATAATCATTGCTATTACAGCTCACTTACTGTATATGTCCTCATCTCATCCTCAAACTCCTCCTTTAGGTGTTATTTCCCCTATTTTATAGGCAACTAAGATTAAATAACTTTCTAAGGCTACAAAATTATGAAATGGCTGAGCTGGGATTGGAGCTCGGGCATGAATGCAAACCTGGCATTCCGTCCTCTAACCAAGCCAGATATAAGAAAACCCTGCCTAGGCAGGGTGCAGTGGCTCATGCCTGTAATCCCAGCTCTCTGAGAGGCCAAGGCAGGTAGATCTCCTGAGCTCAGGAGTTCAAGACCAGCCTGAGTAAGAATGAGATCTCGATCTCTACTAAAAATAGAAAAACTAAGCCAGGTGCCTATAGTCCCACCTATGCAGCAGGCTGACACAAGAGGATCTCTTGAGCTCCAAAAGTTTGAGGTTGCTGTGAGCTATGATGCCATAGCACTCTACCCAGGGCAACAGAGTGAGACTCTATCTTAAAAAAAAAAAAAAAGAAAAAAAAAGAAAAAAAAAGGAGAGAGAGAGAGTGAGAGAGAAAAGAAACCCTGCCTAAAAGCCAGAGGAGCACCTGAGGACTGCATGCCTGTGTTAATACAGTCCAATTCATGTTTTTCTACTTTATTTTCAAATTATCTCGTCAAAGGCTTAAGTCCAAATTTCAGGCCTAAGAGATAAAGTTCAATCTGAAATTAAAGTCTGAAAATGTCCCTGACGCACAGCCACTGAATTCTGTCCAGAAATCACACAACCTTTGGTAGTGAACTTGCCCTCGTCAGCTTCCTGTTGCTCTAAAGAAATATCTGACGCTAGAAATGCATAAAGGAGAAAGGTTTACTTGGCTCATGAGTTTGGATGTCAGCCATCTACATCTGGTGAGGACCCAGGCTGCTTTCACTCATGGTAAAAGGGGAGACAGTGTGTGCAGAGATCACATGGGGAGAGCAGACCAGAGAGAGAAGGGGTAGGGGCCAGGCTCTTTTGTACAACCAGATCTCTCAGGAACTAATAGAATGAGATCTCACCCACCTCTGAGAAAGGACATTAATCTATTCAAGAAGAATTTTCACATCTGTGACCCAAATGCCTCCCATTAGTACCCACACCCAACATTAGGGACCAAATGAGGTTTGGCGGGGATCAGCATATAAACCTCAGCACAAGTATTCTCAGCAAATACCTGCTGGTTCCTTAAGGGACGGGCAGGGGAAGCTACGCATGAAAAAATCCATTCTGAAACTATTCCTGGGGCCAGATTCACCCTCTTCGGTCTATTTTCTCCTGCTGCACACTCCTCATTCATTCAAATTCCTTTTTGAGGCCTACTATGTGCTGATCCCTGTGGTAACTGCGCTCACATATACTACCTCATTTAATCTCTTTTGCCACCTTGGGACAAAGATGAATATTTCCCCTGTTTTACAGATGAGAAAATGGAGGCACCAAGAAGCTAAGTAATTTGCATGGGGCTGCTTATTTAAATGGGTAGAGTTAGGATTTGAAATTGGGCTGTCATGATACCACGGATGTTTTCCTACCCCTTTCACTCCTCTTGTCGTACTCATATCCATGTTTTCCTGTGATATGTATGATTACTCCATACTTTTCTGGAGAAACAGACTAGAATTGTTTTTAGGGTGAAGTGGTAAAGTGCTTTGAAAGTTGCGGGTGGTCTGGAAGGCACCACTGCCTTCTTTCTACCGCAGCTCTTGCCTACAGTGGGCAGGGGCAGCAGAAGTGCCTCGAGGAGTCTAAGGCCAGCTCTGCACCTTCCTTCTCAAGCAGGGAGACACAGGGGTCTCAGGCATCACAATCTCCAACTTAGAACAGGGGAGTTGCCATACAGATGCATAGCTGTGTCACTCCACAGCCACTGGAGCAGTGTCCAAGGTGGACACGTCAAGACTACATGCAGCTAACTATGAAGATGGCGGGAGACCCTTGGTCCAGGGGAGCTCCCAGCTCCTTCCTCTGTGCTCCCCCTCCTTGGAAGCTCAGCATGTCCCTTGTGGAATCCCCTGTACGTTTCTACAAGTTCCCTCTATCGCAGGCTTATATAACTTCTTGCAAAACTCCCATGAGTATACCCTATCTGGAAAGAATAGGGTGACCCTATCCGGTCATGTGCCTTGCTCCCGGTGCAGGTATCAGGGCATAATCTCTCCCTTTCTCTCCCATGGGAAGACTCATGATCTTCTCTGGAACTCAGGTGCCTAATCTATAAAATGAAAATAAATGTCATTTGTTGATCTTCCGGGATCTCTTAGTCTGGTTCTAACATAAGCTGTGGCAGAATTTGAATGTCCTTTGGAAAGGGACATACAAGTCCTCTGGGGATTCTGTTAAATAAGGCTGATTCAATGTAATAGTGTAGGGTATGTGTGTCTGTGTGACCAGGGAGCTCCTTGGTGACACTTGTGGAGTAGCTTTGTTTTAGGGGTATCCAATAGTGAGTGTAATTTCCCTTCTGTCCTCTGTCTGGGCTACTCCAGGAGACTCTGCCACCATACTTATTCTCTCTCTCTCTCTCTCACTCTCTTTCTCTCTCTCTCTCTCTCTCTCTATATATATATATATATATATACATATATATATATACACACATGCACACATGCACACAAACACACTATATGGCAAACAGTGGCAAACAGTGCTATAATTAATGAAAACTCACAAACTATGATTTTTACATGATTTGAAAGCTTCTTACTTTTCTCTAACACTTTATGATTTCAAATTTAATGATTATAAAAAAACCCATGTGAAAACAAGCTTCTAATTAGTCCATAAAATTATAAATTTATTTTTAAAAATAAATATATTCAATTTAATTTTATTAATGTTTTACTACAGGGTAAATAAGATACAATTGACTAAACATTAAGAAACCAGGATGATCATCTAGACTTTGATCTCCTGTCAAAACTGACCATGAAACTTCTGATAAGTTCTTAAAACATCTCCCCCCCTTTGTATAGCACCTAGAGGTTTATTAAATACTTTAAAGAGAAGGAAACTAACATTTATTGAATAGCTACTATGTCCTAGGCAGGGTGCTAGTTGCTTCTCATGGGTGTCAATTACCAGTTCCAGCTTACACAGCAGCCAAGGTGCTCAGACCTAAGGTGATTTACCGTGTCCCATACTCAAAAAGCAGACCCAGAACCCAGGACATCACAGGCTTCCTTCTTCCCCGCAGGCCCCCGCTGGAGTGAGTCAGCCACAGCGGTGCATTAGCTCACACCTGCTCTGATCCACACCCAGGTTTTTTGTCATCCTCATCATAACTTCAAATTGAGAATCTTTAAGCCAGGAAGGTTTGCACCAGGACCAGAAAGTCAAGTGGGGAAGGAGGCAGGGTCCCTTTTTCAATTTACAAACTCTCAAGGGGACTTCTCCAGCTTGGCTATTTGGAGTTCTGTTGTTGCCAGGTTGAGAAGTGAATCTGTAGCCAAAGCTCACGGATCGTCATGAGAAATTAGTTTGTGTGCGCTGACAATCTGTCCCCTCATGGGGTGACTGGCGTTTCCTCACGCATCTCTCAGACCATGAGCAAGGGTATGTTTTGAAGTTGCACATCAGAGCGGGCCAGACTCTTGTGAGACCGCTTTAGGATGTGAATCCAGCACCTGCCTGCACGTTTTAGGTTAAGAGCCTGGACCCTACTTTGGGGGTGCCTGGAGCGGGCGAGCGGGAGTGGGAAGGATGGGGGCTGCCACACAACCCAACTTACTGGTAAGAAGACCGGTGGTCCCGGAAGAATGTCAGTCCCAGCCCCAGGACGGTGAGGGTGAGTAACTTCGCCATGGCCTAGGACAGTCAGATGGAAGACTGGTGCAGGCACGGAGAGCTGGGAGAGCCCGCCCGCCGCCGCCGCCGCCGCTCCGCTCTGGACGCCCTGGGTTGGCCCGCCCCGCCCCGCAGCTGCAGGGCGCCAGGTGCACTAATCGTGCGAGGGTCAATGCCCCAGCTGGGAGCCGCAGCGTGGCCCCGGGCGCCTCGTGGTGCCCCCTCAGACTTTAAAGAGAGACCAGGTGCCTAATTCCATCAAGGAGGGGGGATCAATTAAGTTGAAGGGAATAGAGAGCCGTGGGAAAGGACAGCCTAGCTTTGGTGAGCGTTCACTTTGTGCCAATTAGGTCTTAATCCCTGTGTCTTGCGAGGGTCAGTAACTTGATCATGGTGACCCAGCCGAAAAAGGCGAGGAAGGGATGCTGTGGTAGGAACCCCAGGATCTAACCGTTCTCACCACGCTACCCCCATGCCACCTTCCACCATCTGGATTTCAAGCCTCACTTCTGACCTTACACCTCACTCAAGTACACTGCTCCCCAGTTCACTCATTTCCTCATATGGAAAAAAATAAAGCAGGGAAGGGAGACAGGGAAAGCGCTCTGCTTGAAAGCTGGCGGTCAGGAAAGGGCTCAGTACAAGCCAGTCTCTCTTCTCTCCTGTTACCATGAATGAAGTGTGCCCTGCTTTGCCAAAGCCCAGCCCTTTCCTTTGCTTTGGGTCCTTTCCTTCTCCCGTTTGGTCCAAATTACACCTTCTCTCTTCTGCAATATCCATCTCTGCCTCTTTTCTGAAATATTGCCATCAGATACCAACATGCTTTAGTTATCACCCGTTGTTTTCCAGGAGAAAATCTCTGTGACCTCATTAACCATTGTCCTCTTCCTCTGCTTCTCCTGAACACTCACTGCTACACCTTGAGCTTCTATGTAATAGTCTGAGCCTTCCCCTGCAGCATCCACGTGCCAGACTGTGAATCAGCAGAGAGGGGAAGTGGCCAGCAAGGGCCAGCCTTCTAACCAGCCCCACCAAGGAAACACATGTGTGAATGAAGTCTTCTTGAATCTGTTAGATCAGCCTGGCCACCAGCTGAACACCTGCGAGGCACCGTGGTAAATACTGAGTGGTTATGAGTTCAGTATGATAAAGACAGAGAAGGAACCCCTGACATCATGGATACAATAGGTGGTTTAATAAGAGCAGATTCTACAGCTGAGTCAAAGGAACACAAACCATATCAGAATGGGTTAAGGAGAACAGCACGGAAGATTGGAGAAATTCCCCAAGGTTAGCTGAGAAGCCAAACAATCATATGGTGCTCATAAACAGTGGGCAAGGAATTTGAGTAGGGCTCAAATCGCCTGGTTGAGCAAGTTGCCTGGTTAACGTTCTCACCAGGATGTCTAAGATTTTTTTTTCAAAATGTGTTCAAAACAGAACACTTGATCCCTGCCCCTCCATCCACTTGTTATGCCTCCAAGTTTTCCACACTTCAGTAAATGACATCACCACCATCTCGTTGTTCAAGCCCCAAATCTTGTTTCATGCATCTTTTCCCCTCATATCCCCTTGCACCAAATGGATCCACCAGTCCCATAAGCTCTACTATGTATTCCTTACCTAGAGCTGTATAACAAATTACACCGAAACCTAGCTGTTTTAAACAATGAGCAGTCATTATCTTGTAGTTTCTGTGGGTCAGGAATCCAGGTTTGGCATAGCTAGATACCTCTGGCTCAAGGGTTCTCATCTGTTGATTGTGAGCTGTGAGCTGGAGATGCCATCTCATCTGAAGGCTCAACTGAGATAAGTGGACAAAGTGAGATCAGCTCCCAAGATCATTCACAAGTTCTTGGGAGACTCCTGTCCCTTGCCACATGGGTCTTTCACAGAGCTACAGCAGGGCGAGGTAGCTGACTTCCCCAAGAGTGAGCAGAATGACAGAGGGAAACAGAATGTCCTCAAAGCGATCTTTTAATAATCTAACTTCAGAAGTGACATGCCCTAACTTCTGCCATATTCTATGTGTTAGAAACAGACTGCTAACTTCAGTTTACATTCAGGGGGAGAGGAATTGAGCTCCATCTCTTGAGGGAAAGCATTTGGAAATTTATTTGGAAAACCACCACAATTTCCAAATAAATCTTGAATCAACCTACTTTTTTCCCTTTTCACTGCCATCTCTCTGGTATAGGCTACTATTATCCCCAGCCAGGTTAGAACAACCTCTTCATTGTTCTCTTTCTAACCAGCCCCCCTCAATCCATTCTCCTTATGGCAGCCCCAGTAATCTTTTAAGCATGTAAAACAGATTATATCATTTCCCTGCTTAAAATCCTCTCTCTCATGCCTTCTCATTTTACTTTCTTATCATGGCCCAAAAGACCCCATAAGATCTACCTTGTGCTTACCATTTGACCTAATTTCTTATCATCCACTCAGTATAATGTTGTCACATCAGGTTTCTTACCATTCTGTACACTTGCTAAGCTTGTTGCACTGCACCATCTTTGCCTTTGTTATTTTTTTGTCTACAATGGTCTCCCCAATCCCCTCACTGGCTCCATGTCTGCTCCTTGTATTTATCTTGTCCTTTGAGTCTTATTTAAATGTTACTTTTTTGGAGAGGTCTTCCCAATGTTACCATCTATAGGAGCCTCCCCTGCATCCTCCCCCCACCCACTGGCTAAGCCCCCAGGGCTGATGTTGAATGGTTGGCAGCAGTACAGAGTTACTAGTTGTTAGAAAAGTGACCTATTTCTATGCTGGTTGGGGAATAGTCACTTCCTCAACCCTTCCCACAAGAAGCCCCCCCTTCCTTGGAATCCATTCCTCACTTCACCATTGTCTAGTAACTAAGGTATTATTGCTTGGTACAGCAAGTCTCTAGAATCCTTTGTTCAATTGTGACTAATCTGACTGATTGAACCTGTGCTGTAGGACTCTGCCACCATATGAAATCATCTTCTTTATCTGTTTACCTGTATGCAGCCTGTCTTCTTCCACTAGCATGTAAACTTCAAAAGGGCACAGACCTTAACTAATATGCTACCTTCTCTTACAGGAGAGAAATGCATTTCTCTAGAGTCTGAATCTAGTCAAACTTGAGATTTGTTCCTCCATATAAAGACATTGGCCTTCACTGTTGCTTACTCTATTTTGATAAGTCACAGGGAAGGCCATGGGGGAGTGACAGGGTCCCATTATTTCCCATTCTCTCTTTCTCCCAACTTATCTCTTCTTTCTTCCTTAAGTTAAGTGAAGTAAACCAGGCACAGAAAGACAAATCCAACCTGATTTCACTTCTATGTAGAATCTGGAAAAAAGTTCAACTCAGAAGTCAAGAATAGAATGATAGTTACCAGGCAGGGGCTGGGGAATGGGGAATGTTGGCACATGTTGGTCAAAGGATATGAATTTCAGTTAGATAGGAGGAATAAGTTCAAGAAGTCTATTGCACAACCTGGTGACTATAATTACTAACAATGTATTGCATTGTTGAAAGTTGCTAAGAGGGCAGATTTTAAGTGTTCTCAGAATAAGTAGATGATGTAATGCATATGTTAATTAGCCATTCCACAATGTATACATATTTTAAACATCATGTTGTACATGATAAATATATACAATTTTTATTCATCAATTTAAAATTTAAGTACAAAATTATGGTAACAATTAGCCATAAATTATATAATAGATCAACGTTTTTTGCAGCTTATTCTGCTCTGTGAGACCTGAGAACAGTGATTCTTGATCTATTTCAAATTGATTCAACTAACTTTGAAACACTGATGAATGTGATAATCCCATTCATGGATTCACATACACATACAATACTCACATTGCATTTCAGAAATTTTCCCTATCAAACCAGGAAGCCTATAATGACCATGTCAGACATTAAGACATTTGCACCAGAATGTTTATTACAGCCCAATTCATAATTGCCAAGTCATGGAAGTAGTCCAAGTGCCCATTGACCCATGAATGGATTATCAAATTGTGGTATATGTATACAGTGGAATACTATAATATTTTTGACATCTTTTTATGTTTACCTGGATATTTGACATCTTTTATGTTTACCTGGATGGAGCTGGAACATATTCTTCTTAGTAAAGTATCTCAAGAATGGAGGAAAAAGTATCCAATGTACTCAATACTATTATGAAACCAATACATAATCACCTACACTTTCGTATGAATGATAAAACACAACTATAGTCCAGAAAGAAGGAGGGAAGAGGAAGGAGAGGGAAAAGGAGAGAGGACGATGGGAGGAGGAGGGTATTTGGTGGGATCTCACCTAATATGCACAATGCAAGGGTACATGTCAAAACTGTTAAGAGTAGAGTATAAGACTCAGCACCTGTAGCTCAAGCAGCTAGGGCACCAGCCACATACACCAGAGCTGGCAAGTTCGAATCCAGCCTGGGCCTGCCAAACAACAATGACAACTACAACCAAAAATTAGTTGGGCATTGTGGCGAGCACCTGCAGTCCCAGCTACTTGGAAGGCTGAGGCAAGAGAATCGCTTAAGCCCAAGAGTTGGAGGTTGCTATGAGCTGTGATGCCATAGCACTCTACACAGGGCAACAGCTTGAGACTCTGTAACAAAAAAAAAAAAAAAAAAAAAAAAAGAGTAGAGTATAAATGTCTTAACACAACAAATAAGTGAGATGAATGTTATGTTAACCAGTCTAAAGCAAGAATTCCTAATTGTATATAAAATCAGCACATTGTACCCTGTAAATGCATTAATGTACATAGTTATTATTTAATTAAAAAAAAAAAAAAACATAAAGATTCTGGTAGCTTAAGCTGAACCTGTACAGGTCATACAGACTGGCCAAAGGAATTAAGCAATGTGAAAAAAAAAGAGAGTCTTTATCTAAGGGAAAAATGAAAACTCTTGAATAATTAATGATATTTAGTGTGCTATCAATTACTTTGAAATAGTCTACTCACTCTAGACTTTTGTTTTCAACTGATCTTTTGACTGAAAAACTGTTTTCCCATAACCTATTTCCAATTTTTTCTTTTAAAACACAGCTTTATTGAAATATTGATATGATAATTTACATATAGTAAAGTATACATATTTAAAGTACATAAGTAAATGTTTTGATATATGTATATATCCATGAAACCATCACAGTAACCAACATAATAAATATATTCTTCACCTCCAAAAGTATCTTCATGCTCATTTACAATTCATCTCTCCTGCCTTTTAGTCTCCCCCCAACTCCAATCTGCAGATGTATTAGTTAGCTATTGCTGTGTAATGAATAACCCCAAAAGGTATCAGCTTAAAACACTAAACATTTATTATCTTTTCTGTGAGCTAGAAGCACAACTCACCGGGAAGCCTCTCCCTCAGGGTCTCTCCCAAGGTTGCAACCAAGGCATTGATTGGCTAGGGCTATGATCTCAGTTCATCATAAGCAAAAGGACATCATCTTTTTCTACCCTAATCTCAAAAGTGACATCTTATTATTTTTGCCATATTCTGTTCATGAGGAATGAGTCACTAAGTTCTGTTCACTCTCAAGGGGAAGAAATTGCACTGGGGTATTAATAGTATTCCACATTTTTGACATGGCTAAATCCTACTTGCTTCTTCAGGCACCAGTTTAGAATTTACCTCTGCTAGTTTTTTTTTTTTTTTTTTTTTTTTCCCCTCCAACTGATTAAGGGAGTAGAAACATTTTTTATTACATGGGTGAATTGTACAAATTAAAGTCAGGGCTTTTAGTGTACTCATGGCCAGAATAGTGTATAGGTAAGTTTTATCCCTTATTCCCTCCATCCCCTTTCTGTTGATTTTCCTTGACCCCTAAATACCAGTCTCATTTGTCTCATTGTATCACCCTTCTTCATTTTACAGCTGCCACTCTGTGTTGTTAATACCTTATTACTTAACAGTTTTTTCTCACAAGACTACAAGAATAGGTAATAATGCCTTTTTTAGTGCAAGAGCCCTAATGCCTGGGCTCTTGATAGCATCTAACAAACACTAGGTGCTCAATATATTATTGAATAAATGTTAGAAGATCATTATAGATATATTAAATATAACACTTTTATTATTTTTATTTCATGTGCTATTAAGAAAAAATTATCAATTTATAATTCTAATAAACTATCAATTATACAATAATTTCCTATGTCAGAAATGTTAAAATATGCAAACAAGAGTATGAGTTAATGGAATATGAAAACTTAAAATGTATTGGAAGTTCTGGAGGAATTTCACAGTTAGAATTCCTTTTCATCACTAGAACTGAGCACTAAAATAACAAACTCATGAAAAACTCAGATATCATCTTGAGTTTTATAATGCCTTTCCTTTCCTCTCTCTGTATTCATGTGCTAAATATTTATTTGCACATGTCCAAATATTATCTCTGAAATGTATTTTGTGAAAATACCATGTACATATACTCATTCTTCCACTTTCCCACACAAAGCCTGAGCATTAATTGAAAACTCTCAATGAACAGTCTTGATACTGTTCCTCTACAGAGGATGCTGAACCCAGTTAGCAATAGTCTCAATGTACTCAAGTTTCTGAAAGTGTGAAATTACAACCTCCTGAAGATGCCAATAACATCATTGTGTGTGAGGCAGCTATCATAAGCCTGGGAAAAAACCCTAGACTTGAAATGCTGAATTCAAGGTCACTTCCTGAAAATTCTGTAACTGCAGGAATATTATCTGTAAAATGGAGATGATTCCTATGGTTTTGCTGTATGAAGTAAAAAAAAAAAAAAAAAGCTGTGACACCACCATGCAGATTTAAAGCAACTGCAGTACAGACTATAAAATTCTATCCAATTCTAAAGTTAGTTTACAATTAAATTCAAGTGAGGGAGAGGAAGGAGGAGGGAAAAAGGAGAGGAGAGGAGGGAGTGGGATTGGTAAACTCTCACTGAATGGGCACAAAGTGAGGGTATACAGGTATCTCTTGGGTGAAGGGCTCACCTACAAGTTGAACTGCACCTAACAAGTGCAAACAATGTAACCTAAAATCCTTTGTGCCTTCACATTAATCTGAAATTTTAAAAAAGTTAGTTTACAGAATGCTTTCACCTTACACCATCTTACAAAATCCGAGTAAAGGAGATAGGTCCAATCATCCCCATTTTATACAAAGTCACTCCGTTAGGAAGTGTGGGAGTCCTAAGTTTGTATGTCTATATTTGGTGATTCTAAATTTGTGTGCACCTAAAAGCAGAGCCTTGAAGAATAGAAAGCAAAAGCTGACAGAATTGTACCACTTCCCTTCAGTTGTTGAAGCACACATCTCAAAATGCTAAAAAGCCTGAAGACAGTAGAAGGAAGAAAATAATAAAGACAAAACTAGCAATCAATAAAACAGAAAATAAACTTGAACAGAAAACATCCATTGAATGAATGTTATCTGGCCATAATGCTATGACATGGGTGCACCTTGAAATCATCATGCAAAGGAAAACAAGCCGGACACAAAAGGACAGATATTGCAGAATTCCATTTATATGAAGTAGCCAGAAAAAGAAAATCTGTAGACACAGAAAAAAGATTAATATTAATAGTTGCCAAAGGATTCAGGGGAGAGTAGAATGGAGAATAACGACTTAATGGGTATGTGTTTGCTTTTGGGGTGATGAAAATGTTCTGGCACAAGGGTGTGGTGATGGTCACATAACATTGTGAATGTACTGTTGTAAAATGGGTAAGTGGTGGACATTATGTGAATTTTCTTATAATAAAAACCCCAGAAAAGGGGTTTTTCAAAACTTATTTATTAAAATAAGTTCAAAACTTATTTATTAAAACGATAATAAAGTATGTAAATCCCTAGTAGGAAGGACAGAGAGAGACTTTTAGCATATGGCGTGATTGCTTTGAAAACCAATGGGCTTTTCTAGAATCCCCTCATGAACAACTTATTTTCCAAAGATCTTCAGCTTGCATCCTACCTTCAGACAATCCAGATTCACCTCAGAAGCCAGGGTTTTTTTCTGTAGAGGAAATTGGTGACAGTTCACAGACTGCTCCATCTGCACTTCATTTAGGTTTTTCCTCTTGATAGACTCAATGACATAATATGGTGTGTGTGATTCACCAATCACCTGTTACAAACCACAGTGTTCCTCTGGAATGAAAAACCCCGAGATGGATGAACATGATTTTGTGACGACTATTCGTTTCACCATTTCCCCAAGTCATCCCCAATGGACTGAGCTGCTTCTGCTGTGTGTGTTTGAGAGAATATGAAGTTGAGTACGCTCAAGAGCTCTCATACATTCTCTCTCCTACTTCAGAACATTCGTCGTGGTTTTCTTCAATTGGATGCCTGTCCTTGGCCGTGCTAATTATGGTCTTTTACATCTCCAGTAAATCACTGTTCTGGATGACCACATTGCATAGCAAAAAACGAGCTTTGACAAAAAGAGAGTGATTTGTGCTCTTGCTGTAGACAAATGTCTGCAGTTTTGTGACAAACAATAAAACACAAGCACATCAATAATATTCACTAAGCCCCTGAGTCTGTCCTGTGATAGGTGGAGATGTGAAATCAGCACCTTCAGACTCTTATCCAACACCCTTTGGGTACAATGTTTTTAAACCCAGGCTACCTATAGACTCATGTAGGCAGTTTTCATAAAATACCAGTGCCTGAGTCCCAACAAGGGGGTTGGACTCCACTCTTCTGCTGTGCGTGCCTGCCCCACAGAAATAGAAACTAGAAGCTGTATTCCCTGGTCTCTCTTGATGCCACAGTATAGGAAGTAGTGTTGTGTCTGAGTCATCAGGGCTTGAGCAAAACTAAAATTTAATAGGAGTTTGCTAATCTGTTTTGCTAGAGTGCCCCATGTCTGTAGCAGTAGCTTTGGAGACAATAGTTCTTGTGAGTCCTTGAACTCTGGATCTCACTTGTCATGGCTACAACTGTCTATACTCCCACTAATGATGCATGAGGTCTCCTGTATTTCCACCTCCTATTGACACCTGGCAATATTGAGCCTTTTAATTTTTGCTAGGCTAATAGACACACGATCATTTCAAAGAGCTGTTTTAATTGGCACGCTCTGATTACTAAAGGTTCTGAGCATCTTTCATGTGCTTCGTCTTTTCCCATCTTCTGTAAATTGCTTCTTCACACCATTTGCCTGTTATTCCTTGGGGTTATTAGCCCCACTTTGTTATTTTCAAGAGTTCTTAATATATTCTACTTACTAATACCTTGTCAGTTTAACATTGCAAATATTTCTCATTCTGGTATTTGTCTATTATCTTTGCCAGTCGTAATCTTCACTAAATGGAAAATCCTAAATTTTGGTGATTCAAAGGCAATCAACTTTTTTTGGTCTTAGGGTTTATGCTGCTTTTAAAATTTTGTCTCAGGAGTCCTTTCCTACCCTTAGGTCATAAAGATACTCGAGTATAGGCCAGGTAGCACCGTGGCTCACACCTGTAATCCTAGCATGCTGGGAGGCTGAGGTAGGAGGATTGCTTGAGCTCAGGAGTTGAAGATGAGCCTGAGCAATAGGGAGGTCTTATCTCTGCTAAAAATAGAAATACTAGTCAGGCATGGTGTAAGGTAACTGTAGTGCCAGCTACTCAGGAGGCTGAGGCAAGGGGATAGCTTGAATCCAGGAGTTTGAGGTTGCTATGAACTAGGTTAATGCCACTGCATTCCAACCTGGGCAACAGTGTGAGACTGTGCCTCCAAAAAGAAAAAAAAAAAAAAAAAAAAAAAAGATACCCTTCTACATTGGTTTCTATTAACTCTAGAGGTTATCCTTCACCTTGAACTCTTTAACGCATCCAGAATTCATTCTTCTTAGGTAGTTACCTAGAGATGTTAGGTAGGATACAGTTTTACTTCTTTCCTTTAAAGCAAGTCCTTCCTCTCAATGCCATCTTCTAACCTATTGATAGGTGCTGCGAACTTTACCTTATATTAATTCTTCATCCACACATATGTTACTTTTTTGAGACCTCTATTCTCTGATGGATCCATTGATCTATTTGTTTTTTTCTTGCACAAGTACTAAACTGTTTTTATTATGAGGCTCACACCTGCCCTTTATTTTTATTTTTTGAAGTTGACTTTGCTCTCCCATATGCATAAAAAATATCTTGTGAGATAGATCATATATACCTGAGGGTGTATAAAGTACTGATACAATTATAAAAATACCATCAATGTAAACCACCATCCTGGTCAGGAAATATAGTATTACCAGTCCTCCAAAGGCTCCACCTGCATCGGTCCCTGACTGCAATCCCCATTTTCCCTCCAGGCAACCAATATTCTAATTGTTGTGATAATCATTATCTTCCTAGTCTCTCTAGTTTGACACATTCTCAAAAAGAAACTTGCTTAATTTTCCCTTTTTTTGGAATTTTCCCAAAAGAAAATCATATTGCCTAAATTTCTTTTTATTTTCTGTAGCTCAACATTATTTGTGAAATTCATCCATGTTGTTGCATGTAGGTCTAGTTGAGGCATGCCTTGCTATACAGTATTTCATTGTATGAATTTACTGTAATTGATTTCAACATTTATGGACACTATTTTTTCTACTTTTTCATTTCTTTTAATGTGAAGATTTTCTTATACTAACTTACTAACTCAATTTCTGAAATGGTTATAGAATTATAATGATTTCCAAACGCCTTTTGAGTCAGTTTAAGAAATTGTGGTTAAAAAAAAAAAGAAAGAAAGAAAAAAGAAATTGTGGTAGAAGGTATTAGCTGGCCAGAAGGGCCTCAGGGCTCCCAAAAGAGTTCAACTATCCCCAATCTCCACCCTAACATCTCTGACAACCGTCAGTCTCTGACAATTAAGCAAAAAGACCAGAGAAAAGAAGAGAATGAGTCATCAAAATGCCACATTATAGTGAGGACAACTTTCTTGCTCCAGCCAAGTGAGAGAAGAGGCTTGAGACAATCCCATAGCCAGTGGGAGTGCTAACACACAGGGAGATTGGTTTGGATGACAGTCTAGGCAGCAGGCCTTTTGGTAAAACTGTGTCTGGGAGGGGAGAAAAACATTAACAAGGAAGATAACAGGAAAATGAGAGGATAATAGTGGGACAATCTATGCTCCTATCCTTTGGCAAAAAATCGGGCGAATCATTTACTCCAGGAGGGATCCAAGCTTGAACCATCTTGCCAGGGCTGTTCTCCAAAAGAAGACCCACTAGGTGAGGAGATACCAGTAGCTGAGGGCTGAGAGTAACCCACTTGGAGCATGACCAGCAAATTGTGAAAAAGTTATGCTAGAGCTGAATCATCCACTGGCATCCTGGGAGAGGGCCAGCTTGATAGCCAGTGGTCCTAGCTATGAAACAGCTGATTGTAATCACACACCTGTTAGCAAAAGACTTTAGTCTTTTTCCCTCTAGGCTATTCCAACTCTGAAAAAGCTAAAACCAGATAGTGTATCAGAACTTATTTTTTTCCGTAGCTTATGTAATTTTAAATAAATAAAGATTTACTTAATTAAATTGTTTTAAAAGCAGAGTCTTGCTCTGTTGCTTGCAGGCATCCTCAAACTTTTTAAACAGGGGGCCAGTTCACTGTCCCTCAGACCGTTGGAGGGCCGAACTATAGTTAAAAAAAAACAACTATGAACAAATTCCTATGCACACTGCACATATCTTATTTTGAAGTAGAAAAACAAAATGGGAACAAATACAATAATACCCCCTCATGTGGTCCGTGGGCCATAGTTTGAGGACCCCTGGGAGTATACTTGCATGATCATAGCTCACTATAACCTCCGACTCCTGGGCTCAAGGGATTCTCCTGCTTCAGCCTACCTAGTAGCAGGGACTACAGGTATGCACCACCACACCCAGATAATTTTTTTCCCTTGTATGGCAGGGTCTTGCTATGTTGTCCAGGCTGGTCTTAAACTCCTAGCCTCAAGTCATCCTCCCAACTTGTTCTACCAAAGTGCTGTGATTATAGGCATTAGCCACCATATCCAGCCTGTAATTTTATTTTTGAGTGCCCACACTGATTGGCAGCAGGATCAATATAATGCATAAATCAATTGCAAAGTCCCCTTCTAATCCTTGGAGTGTTGTCTAAATTCCTGGAGGCTTTGGTAGCACTCAAGCAACCTGGGAGACATTTGGCCTTTGACGTCACCACCTAAGCTCTGGTTTACATTCTAATCAAGTGACTGCTTGTTTTCTTTTGACAGCAAGACTTATTTTGGTACACCAGTTTTCTCTCTGATCATCCATGTACCCCTCTAGGACACATGGGATTTTCATCTGTGCTAGGTTCAAGGGCAGGTAACGCTATAATGCCACTTCCAGTAAACCTATTGGCATTTCTTCTTGGTTCTTGCATCAGGCTGGGCACAGAAGAACCCCTGAGCTTTGTGACTTTCCCAGGTCCTCCCTCAGAAAGAACACATGGGTTCCCCAGCAATCAGATTCCCCAAATTTCTTGAGGGGTTTTAGCACCCAAATTTTCCAAATTTGCCCTGGGGAGAGGGCAGAGCAAAGTTAATTCTTGGGAACCCACCAGTAGTATCTAAGTTCTGTTAGTCTTTTCATCTCTCTCTTTATTCTCCTTTAATCTAGTAAATGTTATCTAATACAGTGAATGTGAGGGTGAGGAATGAAAAAAGGAAAGGTTATTATATTCTTTGAAACTGAGTTTCCTGGGTATATGCCCTTAATTTCTATGTCCTTCGTTTCTGCTTTTTTTCTATGTCCCCTGCATGCCAGGCTTTTGTAGCTTAAATCTGATAATTGACTCTACCTTTCTACTAGGCAACTTCTTCCATTGAAATAATGAAATCTATAAAGTCTCACTGTCCAAATCACATAGGGTTTTGTGGGGGGTAAAAAGTAGAATTATATTCCGTGACAAAACTTTTTAGCAAAACTAATCTAACTAAACACTGTTCCTTAGAACACAAATAGACCATCCCAACTTCCCATCCCCAGTTAAAGAAAAAACAACCAGCCACTCCAAAATAAAAGTTCCAAAAGGGGAAGGAGGGTAGACTGATCCCCATTAATGGTTTGCTAAAGCTCGTCCTGGTTTTTGATCATAAAAGGGACACTTATAGTCACTCTCATCAAACTAAGCTTGGGTTGGTCTTTAAAACAGGACTTTAGGCTAGAACCATTCATTTCAGGTTCTTTAGAATCAAGATTATAGGTTGCTATTAAGTATTTATTGAATTAACCAGAAGAGCAATTTGAAAGTGGTCAGAGCCCATGCTTGTTCAGAACCATGTAAGTTAGGTTGGTATCTGTGGAGAACTGTTTCCAGGACTCCCAGTGGATACCAAAATCCACAAGTGCTGAAGCCCCTACATAAACTGGTGGTGTATTCACACATAACCTATGTAATCCTCCTATATAGTTTAAATCATCTCTTATTTAATTATAATTAAATTTAAATATAATGTAATTACTTATAATATCTGATACAATGTAAATACTATGTAAATAGTAGTTATACCCTATTGTTTGAGGAATAACAACAAGAAAAAGCCTGCACATGTTCAGTACAGAGACAACCATTCTCTGTTTTTAATATTTTTCATCTTTAGTTAGTTGAATCCACAAATAGGAAGGGCTGACTATACTTCAGATCCAGATATTAGTTCAAATAAAAACCTATTACAAATGAACAGATAAGCCCTTCCATGCTGTAAGTTAGCTAGTGACACCTGCCTTTGTCAGATTTCCCAGCACCTGTTTTCCTATGTGGCTGAATTGTGAGAAAATGCAAGTTCGAGGAGGGCTTGGGCAGTCTAGCGATGCCAAGTGTTGCTTTAATCTGGAGGTTGGGACACTTGATAAGTAGTTTGTGCCTAGAGCAACTTGGGGGAAGAGAATAGGAATTGTAAATATTTAAACATTAGCTTTTCTCCTGGTCCAGACCTAGAAGACCCAGAACATCACAGTTGTGGAAGGTAACTTGGCTACACAGGGCCTCTGAGGGCCTCTAGGTGAGCGAGAGACCTTACTGGCCACAGGACACACATGTTATTATAGAAAAGAATACTGAGGGTGCTAGCAAAGAGTTGAGAAGTTTGGCTGCTTGTGGGACTGCCATTAACCCAACTTGAAGTTTGGGGGCTATTAGAAAACCTCTCTCTACTACTTTATGTCTATCCATAAGAAAAGACACACATGGCAGTGCCTATGGCTCAGTGGGTAGGGTGCCGGCCCCATATACCAGGGGTGGTGGGTTCAAACCCAGCCCCGACCAAACTGCAACAACAACAACAACAACATAGCCAGGCATTGTGGTGGGTGCCTGTAGTCCCAGCTATTTGGGAGGCTAAGGCAAGAGAATTGCCTAAGCCCAGGAGTTGGAGGTTGCTGTGAGCTGTAACGTCGTAGCACTCTACCAAGGGTGATAAAGTGAGACTCTGTCTCTAAAAAATAAAATAAAATAAAATAAAAAAGTGGGATGGGGGCAGTGCCTGTGGCTCAGTGGTTAGGGCGCTGGCCCCATATACCCAGGGTGGTGGGTTTGAACCCAGCCCTGGCTAAACTGCAACAAAAAATAGCTGGGTGGGAGGCTGAGGCAACAGAATCCCCTAAGCCCAGGAGATGGAGGTTGCTGTGAGCTGTGTGATGCCACGGCACTCTACCGAGGGGGATAAAGTGAGACTCTGTCTCTACAAAAAAAAAAAAAAGAAGAAGAAGAAAAGACACACAGCCTTATTTGGGCGTTTATTACTTATTCACAGTAATAATTTATCACAACATTTTTAGTTTTCTTCTACTAAACACGTAGACTTTTTTGAATATCTGGAGTCTAGAGCTCACAGCACAGAGCCTTGTGAAATACGGTGCCTATGAGAATTTTCCCGCGGTACGTAGCAGCCACAGAGGTGCCCTGAAGCACAGAGCCGTTATTAGCATACACTGTGCTCACGCTGGGCTTCTCGGACAAAACATTCTGGATGCGAAGCACCTGTCAGGAAAAGATCACTCATTAGATACCATAGGAGCAAACAGCCGTCTAGTGACGTTTTCCTTCCAAAATATACCAGGATGAATCTGTTTTTCAGAAATCAGTAAACTAAAAATCTATATATCTTCAATAAATGTTCCTTCTTCTTATGAAAGTACTATTGTCCTAATGATATCTCTGCACCAAAGTGAGCTGGTTCTTTCTCAACACACGGCTTATACAATTTTGATCATTCAGGCATCCCCGATAGAAGTAGTAAAGACTATTTAATTCTCCCATGGACAGTGATCCTCCCTCAGTGGCAAGGGCTTTGCCTGTGACTGAGTCTACCGCATGGGACAAAATGATGAAGGGACACCCAGTCGGCCAATGTGGTAAGCAGTAGTCATCACAGCTGGGCCCCTCACAGCCACAGAGTGTCTGGGAGGCATTAAGAACCCAATCCACTTTAGAATTCCACCTGGCACATAACTGCCTGGTTCTGTTATTGATCTCCAGGGTTAACACACTTAACTTTGCTAATCGGTAAATATTTAAGCACTCGGGTTTCCAAGTAGCCTGAGTGAAGTTCATTCGAACAGATTATGACACACATTTAAGCAAAACAATCAGAAATTCATGATTCACGAATCTATATTGGCATCTCTTATTAGAAAAGAGTTTGTTATATATATTTTTTAAATATAGGGATTCTACTACTTCACTTCAGGTTTGAGGCACACAAATACTCAAGCTTGGATCTCATATAGAAAACATGAGACTGAAAAAAGAAGTATCAGTGATTGTAAAGAAAGGCATTTTATCTAAAATAAGCAGATGATTACACTTGAAAATAGAGATAGTAAAAAGATCCTAAACAAATTTCTAATCATTCTATGACTCCATTTCCATTCTCTTAAAGCAGACATTGTGGTTGGACTTTTGTGGGAAAGTTATACCTACAAAAGAAGGAGGCAAGACTCAGTTGATTCTCTTACTGAATTCTTGAGTGGACAATAATCCTCTCTCAGTGACAAGGCTTTTTGCCTGTGACTGAGCTTCTAGGGACACATGTCTGAGGCAAGGGGAGGTTGCTAGTATAGGGTAACATTTCTTCAGGTTCTATGCTCAGGTTAGACTGTTTCTTTTTATATTTTCTGATATCTGTTTTTAAGAAGCCGTGATTAAGCCAGGCATGGTGGCTCACACTTGTCACCCTAGCATTTTGGGAGGCTGAGGTGGGTGAATCGCTTGAGCTCAGGAGTTCAAGACCAGCCTGAGCAAGAGCAAGACCCTGTCTCTACTAAAAATAGAAAAACTAGCTAGGCATTGTGATGGGTACCTGTCATCCTAGCTACTTGGGAGGCTGAGGCAGGAGGATCTCCTGAGCCCAAGCGTTTAAGACAGCTGCAAGTTATGATGCCATAGCACTCTATCCAGCCCAAAAGAGTGAGGCACTATCTCAAAAAAAAGAAAAATTTGTGACTAATGTGTTAATAAAAGAAAATTCTTATTTTTAAACTGAAGACTAGCAATATTGGAAGTTAGAATTTTTTTGTGTGTGTGTGTGTGACAGGGTCTTGTTCTGAAGCTCAGGCTGGAGTGCAGTGGTCCAATTATAGCTCATTGCAACATTGACCTCCTGAACTGAAGGGATCCTCTTATCTCAGCATTGCTAGTATCTGGGACTACAAGGGTATAACATCATGACTGTCTAATTTTTTTTCATCTTTTGTATATATGTAGGTCTCACTGTGTTGTCCAGGTTTATCTTGAACTCATTCCTCAAGCAGTCCTCCTGCCTTGGCCTCCCAAAGTTCTGGGATTACAGGCATGAATCACCATGCTAGTCCTGCACTAGAATTTAAATCACAGTTTCTCAACTCCCCAAATCTGGATACAAACATTTTATCTTTCTCTACACTGCACCCTCCCAAGGAAGCCTACCCTGATTTATTAATGGAACCTGCGCTTCTCCCTACTTACAGAAATCCTGATCCCCTTTCTCTGCTATACTCGCTATCAAATTTGCCATCTACAAATTTACTATGTAATTTACTTATTTCTTATGCTTATTGTTCATTGTCAGCTGCACTCCCAATGGACGGAAATCTTTATGTTTTGTGATATATCCTAAGCATTAGAAAAATGCCTGGCATATTAGAGGTGCTCCATAAATTGTTACTAATACATCTCTGAGTATGAGTGCCAAGAATTTATAGCAATACAGTAGAACCTCCATAGTGGACCACCTCTGTACAGTGACCACTTTCTTAAGTTGACCTAATTTTCACAGACTGAACATGCACCACATGTACATACCAGTATAGTAGGTCTAGTTCCTTAATGTTGACCACCCTGTCTGTTGACCAGTTTGTTATAGTCCCTTGGGTGTTCAACTTACGAAGGTTCTACTGTATTTAACTTCTCTAGAGTTTTTTTTTTTTAATTCTTAAATTAATGACACAGAAAATGAAATAGTATATGCTATTGCCTTTATTGATTTATTTATTTAGAGATATAGTCTCATTCTGTTGCCCAGGCTAAAGTGTTATGGCATCAACCTAGCTTACAGCAACCTCAGATTCTTGGGCTCAAGCAATCTTCCTGCCTCAGCCTCCCATGTAGCTGGAACTATAGGTGACTGCCATGATGCCTGGCTAATTTTTCCATTTTTAGTAGAGACAGGGTCTCATTCTTGCTCAGGCTGATCTCAAACTCCTGAGCTCAAGGGATCCACCTGCCTCAGTCTTCCAGAGTGCTAGGACGACAAGTGTGAGCCACCATGCCTGGCCTATGCTATTGCTTTTAACGCTGTAGAAAATTCAATTGCTTGAGCTACTATTTTCAAAGAGGTATTTTAAAATAACATAAACTACATCTTTAAAGTAAGACATTCTTTAATGCCATCATATATGTTAAAACCTGCAGACAAAAACTCATTCTGCTTTGAGGTGATAGTTATTTAAACCCTTTTATTTGAGCTTTATATTGTGGTCGTGTGAAAGGAGATGTTTCCATACATAACTCTCTTTGCCTACGAGCCTGCTCAGAGCCTACCTCCTGACTGAAAATATACCCCAATCTGGGTCAACAATCAAACTGATGTTTTTCTTTTACTCCTGATAGCCAGTATAGCCCTTGCAGGAATAGGACATATTGTTAAGCATTAATTTAAATTGGCACCTGGTGGCCTGAAAGAGGTAATGAACCATATCTTCATACCTGCCAAAATCTCTTCTCTCGTGTAGAGTTGGTTCATTTCTACCACATCAGATATGACTTCCTGGTTGCTTTGCCAGGATGAGAGCAAAGAAGTCTAGAAACTTACTTCCGACCCTGGAGGATTCTCAGGGTTATAGATCAATAGCTTCATGGCGTTAGGATGGCATCCGGCCAGAATATCTCCCGTGGCAGGATCAACAGTTAAGTTATCCACATGGGTGCTGAACTGTATTACCTTCCAACAAAGAGGGATAGTGAAGACATTGTTCCCTTTTTTCTCTATTCTCCCCCCTCCCACCAGCTCCTGATGGACCTGAAATTGGTATTTTTAGGGGGCTTGAAGTACAAGCATAATCTCATCAATGCTGCTCTCAAATCGACGTATTTCCCTCATTCAGGAAGCACAATCCTGGGTCAAGCATGGAGGCCTGAAGTAAGAGGCCATGCTGTGTGGTCCAGCCAGGGAACTTTTACCTTCAGCTGAGTTAAATCCCAGTTATCATGTTTTTCCATTACATGAACATTCTTAGCCGCTACATCAGCCACATAGACATACCTTTGAAGTAAATGACATTTACATTTCAGCAAGTGGCAATGAGAAATAACATTCTACTTTTATTTTGGAGAAATGGTACAAAAAGTCACATTTGTTCAAAATACCACTGCACTCCCCTTTTCTAAACCACAGTAAAAGAAGATAATTGAGTGGATTTTTTAATATATTTGAAGTGCTTTCAACAAGTTGTGAATATGAGCTATGACTATACTGAAATTGTTGTTTATATAGGCTTAGTCTTACTGCTTCAGAATCACAATTTTTTTCCCTTAAATTGAAAAGAGGTAAGTGGACCTCTTAGATGGACAGAAGAATGTATACTTATGAAAATTAGTGCTTGAAAAGAAGCACTAGATGACCATACATCGCAATCACAATAATTTTTTAAAGGAAGAAGGACACTTACAATTGTTTTCCACAGGAATCATCTCTACTTATTATCTCAGATTTACATGTCAGTATTCCAGAGACTCCTCTTTTTAAAAAACTTTCAATTTTTAAACACTTATGAAGAGTGTTTTCTCATAAAACTTCAGCTGTTTAAAATAATGTTTTCTCATTGGATAGTCTGATGTCATAAATCAGTAAGTCTGAAACTTAGACCATCACTGTGCCTAATCTAAGGCAGACTTCCCTCTCTACCTTTGAGTCCTTGGGTAGCTAAACTTAGAGCAAGTGGTTAAATACTTTCTAGCTTCATCAGGGACAAAGGTACTGCACATTTACCCTCCTTTTCAGTTTGTTAGGAAAGTGTGTTTCTAGTCATGTAAAAAGGTGAAACAAGGACCAAGTTTGGATCCTTGAGTCCACATTATTGTGGGGAACCCGAAGTCCAAGAGAACCAATGGTTTAAGATCACTGTGGCCACATTTCATCCTTCACACATACACTGACTATTTAAGCCCTGGGAAGGAAACAGCTCTTAAGGTAATGAGCCCACCAAAACATGAGGGGCAAAGGAGTGACAAAGATACAAAAGAGCTCACTTCCGGTCTAGCGAGACTGTGATCCCATTGGCAGAAATAAATCCTTCAGCCACCACTTTGACTTCTCTTGGGCTGTAGAAGAGAACATGAGTCCAGGGAAGCTGAAAAAGCATCTCAAGAAGTGACAAGAAGAAGTTGGTAGAATAATGATCTCTGGTGGCATAGAATTGTTCCGGCCCAAGAACCACAATGTCATTCACACTGAAGTGAAAAAAAGAGGGAGAGGGTATTTAAATATCTTGATTGTTTTCAAAATCACTAATCTCTACATAGACAAGCACATGCATCAATTTGACAACGTATATGTGAACTAGTGTGAGTTAAAGAAAGTCATGATTTTGCATTGCCTTGGTGTGTTTTCTTTAGCCATTTGTTATTTTGTTGTTCTTCTCTTCCATAGAAGTCAATAAAAAGAAATTAATACATAAAGAAACCTCAAACTGCAAAATCTGTTGACTTGTTGATAAGGGCTCTCTGTGGGTTACAGTGTAATTTGCTGATAGCTATGATTTTCCTTCTTGAGGAATCAGACTTTCCCATCCCCTTAAAGTCAGGCACAGCCAGGTGACTTGCTTGGCCAGGGACATGACGCAAGGTGCGTGGCTTCTGGATAGGAGACTTTAGGACTCAGTGCTTGATCAACCGTGTTTCCTTCACATTTCCATGGTAACAAGCGACTTTTCTGATGGTACAGACTGTGGATATCCTATGAATGAGGATAATGTGAAACTGAGTCTCTGAATCACCTGCAATAAAATGTGTGTAGCAAGAGGGAGAAAACCAAACCAAACCACATAAAACTGTGAGGTCTTGAGCCACTAAGATGTTAGGGATTTTCTTTCCTGCTATTGTGTCATAACCCAGTCCATCCTGATCTTTGTATTTGCTCTGAGGAGATGGGATTATGGGTGATACTCTTTCCTGTGTTCTTCAACACCATTAAAAATTTTAAATGGAGAGTGAGTGTTACTCTTATAACCAATAAGAAAATAAAAGTTTTTCATTGTTTTTTGTTTTTTTTTTGAGACAGAGTCTCATTCTGTCTTTCTGGGTAGAGAGCCATGGTGTCATAGCTCATAGCAATCTATGAGCAACCTCTTGTTTCAGCCTCCCAAGTAGCTGGTGCTACAGGCACCCACCATAATGCCTGGCTAGTTTTTTTGTTTTTGGTAAAGACAGGGTAGGGAGTGGTCGAGCTCTTGCTCAGGTTGATCTTGAATTCCTGAGCTCGAGTGATGCACCTGCCTTAGCATCCCAGAGCTCAAGGATTACAGGCATGAGCCACCGTGCCCAGCCAGGCTTTTCCATTTTTGAAAAAAAAAAAGAAGTGACTTGAAAAAATATAAAAAAGGATTAAACATTCTTAGATTAAATTTCAGTAAAGGAAAATTTGGATGAATGAAGAAATACTTGAAGGTTTTGTCACATAATGATTTTCCCAAGGTCATTATACATATGAGCTATTGATCTGCTATGTCTCTGCTTAGAAAAGCATTGCCTGATACCATAAATTAAGTTTCCTCATAGTTGGCTTCCTTGGCACTGTGTTATGCTCCCTGCAAGTGATTCACGGGTGAATCAGGGATTCTTTGGAGCTCTGCTTTAGATCCTTACAGCCTCACCTACCTTGTTCCAGCAGCCATCACTGGTTGAAACCAGTTCAGCTGAGGTCTGACACACTTTCCACAGACACAGCCCAGCAGGGCCTTACCTCACACCTGCAGTGGGCCTCTCGCCTCCCACTTCCTGACTTTCATGTTGATGTCAAGGCACAGGGTACCACCAGATTTGACTTGCACAGATACAACCAAGAATGTGGGGGTGTTAAGGTCTCTTAAAGCAAATCTTTGACTGATTGATGAGAGAGAGCTAGTAGATAAACTCTTTTCCCTTTCTTATCTTGGCCAGATTGACTTCAAATGAGGCTTAGGATGCTTATTAGAAGATAATCTCATGATTTCAAGCAGTCAGTTGCGCTTCACAGTGGTGGCTTAATGAGGCATTTGCTCTGGTTTTTCCCCTTTCCTGAGTTTCCTAGGCTGCCATAACAAGATACCACAAACTGCGTGGCTTAAACCAACAGAAATGTGTTGCCTCATAGTGCTGGAGGCTGGAGTGTAAAATCAAGTTGCTGGTAGGGCCATGTTCTTCTGAAGGTTCTATGGATCTTCCCTTGGCTCTTCCAGCTTCCAGCAGCCCTAGGCATTCCTTGGCTTGTAGACACATCACTCCAATATCAGCATCCATCGTCACACAGCGTTTTCACTGTGTCTCTGTCTTCTAATAATGACATCAGTGATTTTGGATTAAGGGTGCACCCTCTTCCAATATGACTCATCTTAACTAATTACATCTGCAATGACTCTATTTCCAAATCACACCACAGTCTGAAGAATTGGAGGTTGGGATTTCAGCATTTCTTTTTGAAGGGACATTATTTGACCCTGGTCTCCACTTCTGGTTCCTGGGATGGTACTAATAAAGTGGTCACATTCTTGGTTCTCCCTGCAGCTGCACTTTCTGGGAAACTATTCCTGTGAGGTCATAAGCTAATGCATTTGATCCTCACAATATACCAGTTAGGTCAGTCAGGGCAATGGTGGGATTTCCATTTTGCTGAGGAAACTGAAGTGCAGATTAAGCAAGCCCATGGAAGTCCTGTCCTCCGCTAGGGCCTCAGAACCCTGCGCAACGCATTGGGGGAGGGCTACAACTTCAACTTCTCTTATTTCTTTAACCCTCTGTATTTGGTTCCCCCACATTCTATCGGGAGAAATCAGACATGATATGAACAAAGAATAAAGGAGAGAAGACGAACTTTCCTTTCTTTTCCCATTCCTTTCTCTCATAACTTGTCTACTGTTTTAGAACCAGTCTTTTGGTGTAGAGTTGTAGCAAATTCCTCACTGTTTGCCACAACCCTTGAACAAGCAGCCTATTCACTGAAAAACTTCTCATTTTACCAAACACCGCAAGAAAGATGTTCTTCACTGCAAGTGAGAGCTCAGCTTTGAATTCAGATGGATCTAGGTTTATGGCCTGGTCCTGCCACTTAGAAATTGTGTGACTTGGACAAGTTACCTAACCCCAAAACTTCTTAAGACTCAGTATACTCATGCCTATTACTAAAAGCCATTATGAAAATTAAGTTAAATTAAGTATTTTGGCATCATGCCTGGCAAATAGTTAATGCTTAATAAGTGTAATTTTTTATAAGTGCCTAGGGGATTTAAAAAAAAAAATCTACTTTAAAGCTCTGATTGAACAAAGAAATGGCCCATCTGGAGGTTGGTTATAACACCCAGTGGGTGAGACTTATAGAACACAACCTACCAGGACAACTAGAAAAGGGTGTAGGTAGGTGTTTAAAGAGAACCCAATAGTAGGTATTGAGTTGCTGCGGTGAAGAGGATGCAATTAGAGCTGAGAATCTAATTGAGCACCTTTATAGGATTAAAATGCTTTCATCGAGTTGAAAGTATAGAGATATTCAACACTGAACACTGCAATTTCTAGTGAGGTGCCGGGCAGTGTCACCATGGGAATCTTTAGAAAGCTTTAGAAAAAAATGCTGCAAAACAAAAGTTTAAGAAAGCCTGCTGAAGCAAAGAAAACACGGCATACAGCAGAGGTGCACAATGAATAGAAGTGCGTCACGCTTTAATTCCATACCTTGTGAGAAGTTTGTGTTTTATGGTTTTCACGTGTATGAGAGAAGGTTGTTTTTCCTCAAATTTAAATATCTCCACAGTGGACTTCATGTGGGGATGATTCACAACATAAAGATACACAGTATGGTCTAAATGGGAAAAAGGCACAATTTCCAAGAAGTTTACTTCTACTGCAACCAACGCCACCCCTGCTTTGAAACTTGGTCACTGCCGATAGTTTTCTTTTCACACCTCTTACATACGACCTTCACAGGCCACCTCACAGGTGAGCTATTTTACCTCCCAATTTACTGAGGAAATTGAAGCTCAGAAGGCAAATCATTCATTCTCAACCTCACCACCAGCAAGCAGCAGAGCCAAGTACAACCATTCCACAATGCCGTCTTCAGCCTGACCTCAGACTCCACAGGATATAATCAATCACGCATAAACATGCAGGTGGTTTTCCCAGATGGCTCTTCCACAACACAAGTGGGTGCAAGTAAGCTAAACTTTGCTGAAAACTTTTGTGTGTGTGTGTGATAATGGAACATGAGCTCAAAAAAGGTCAGGGCAGTGTAAATACCTGAATTATTTTACTTAATATAATATTTACAGAGCTCATCTATGTTGTAATATGCACCAGCATTTGATTTTATTTTCTTGCCAAATAATATTTCATTGTATAAATATATCACATTTGGTTTATAGATTCATCAGTTCATGGATATTTGGGTTATTTGCACCATTGGGGTATTAGGAATAATGCTGCTATAAACATATAAGTTTGTACATAGATATGTTTTCACTTCTCATGAATATTTATGTAGCATTGTTGGAGCATAGAGTAACTCTAAGTTTAACATTTTGAGGAAGTGCCAAAATGCTTTCCAAAATGGCTGTGTCGTCTCACAATCCCACTAGTAATGTGTAAGCATTCCAGTATCTCCACATTCTTATCATTTGTTATTATTTGTTTATTTTTTGCTATCCTAGTAGGTATGGAGTGATATCTCATTCTGGTTTTATTTTGCATTTTCCTAATGACTGAGGTTCAACAGAATATCTTTTCATGTGCTTATTGGCCATTTGTATACCTTCTTAGGAGAAATGTGTGCTCAGATTTTTTTGGACTATTTTTAAATTGTTTTTTTGCCATTTTGTTGTTGAGTGATAAGAATTTTCTATATATTTTGGATACAAAATATATTTTTTTGCAAATATTACCCCTCATTTGTTGGGTTGTTTTTCACTTTCTTGATGGTGTCTTTTGAAGTACAAAATCTTTTAATTTTGATGAATCTAATTTTCTATGTTTTCTAATGTCACACAATTCTTTTCAAAGGGCCCTTAGTTTACACATCCGAATTCTGAGAACAGCAGTCAAACAAGTTTTGACAATCGAAGAAGAAGAAAAGTAGATAGGAAGAAAAGATGGAGACCACAGAGGGCCAAAGTTACTAGTCTTTCTTCTTTGATGCAACATTTGTAATGCTTTTATACACATTTACCATGCCACACATACCCATCTTTATGGTAGAATAGCATCTTCTCCCTTCCTTTACCATAAAGGTTGAGTAGTTGAGGATGAATGGTTTCCATTTCCTTCTTTTCCCCCTTATCCTTAAGCAGTCAGGTTTTACCTTTGCCAATGAAAATACTGATCCCATGTGGATTAAAGGATTCTTTATCAAATCCATCGCTGATTTTCAGTGCTTGTGCTTTTGGGTTTTGCTCATTCAGATCCATCAAGAAGATTTTTCCTGGCTCATCCGGTGCAAAGTTTGGCATGCCTGGGTATTTCAATCCCTTAAAAAAATAGAGAATAACGATGCACTCATATGCATATCAAAACAACATTTTCATACAGAAGCTAAAATCTCAACGCCAAATAAAAATGTTCAAAGTCCTAAGTTTCACTTAATTTTCTGGGATTTTTTGTTCTGTCAGCTGTTGCCATTATCTGATCTGTGAGGTTACCAATGTAAGCATTGGTCAGGAGTATGGGAAGAAAAATATTAAAGGTAAGAAAGAACTTTTAATTGAGAGAGAAGGAGTTAAGCAAAAAAATATAATGGAAGGAATTAGGACATGTCACTTTGTGTAAATCCCTTGGCCTGCCTGAGCTCATGTTTCTAATTTATAAAGTGAAGAAGTTAAAATATATGATTGTGAGATTCTTTCCAGTCCTGATATTCTGTAACTAAATTTCCTCAAAGCAGATAAAAGGGATGTGTGGTTTAATTTTATTGCTACCTCCCGGCATTGATTAGATTAGATAGTAGCAAATAGTCAAATCAATAAAGAATTAACATAGGGGTACCAGATTTATAAGGTCGACTGGTTTTGACCTATTTAGTTTCTATGGACATGTTTGAATAGACTGACATAAAAGCTACGCCTTAAATGTTGCAAGAAGTTTACTCTAGTAACTTGGACAGTGTCCCTTTCTACTAGTAGGACCTGATATTCAGTCAACAGTAGACACACTGAACGTATTGCCCTTCTGCTGTATCCAAGTTCATTGTGTCAAACCTTGTGGTTGGTTTATTCCATACGAGTCCCAAACAGTTCACTTTCTCCCTTTGTCTGTCATCCATACTCCAATGTCAATAACTTTAGATCTTCTTCTTTACTCTAATCTCCATTTATAGGCATTTAAATTTTCTCCTTCCTAGCCTACCGTCTCTTTCTGTCCCTCTCCCTCACCCTCTCCTTGCACACGTATACACCTACACACACAAGTATGCACTTATAATAATACTCTTCTTGGCCCTTGCACTGCCTGCCTTCTTGGGATAGTCAATCTTTTCTAAACAACTCTACCTACACCTTCCAGCTATTCCTAGAACAGTCCTTCAATGCCCAAATCTAATGGCCCAGTGTTGTTTGTGGGAAAGCTCAGTTTCCCCCAGTCAGCCCTGGCACGACTGAAGCCTGTCAGAGGAGGTGCTGTGTCCATTGCCATTCTGCTTAAGTGAGCACGCTTGGAGGAGGGGTCGGCATGCCCCTACCCACAAACTTCTGCTTTTAGACTTCCATTCTATCATCATCAATGAGCGGACCCTCTTCTAAGGAAGCATACCCTTTCTCCTGCAAATAACTTGTCACCAAACTCAATGGCTCAGAGTATAATGGCTCTGGGAAAATATATGTATATCAGAACATCTAATCCTACACCTAAAGGCCTAGAGAAGCAATTCGCTGAATCAAGCAGATCATTGTGTACAGCCTCTTTCCGCTACATCACAATAAAAGGTGTGAAAGAGAGAACATTGCTCAGGAAGACCGCTTAATGCTGAACACTATTGGAGCTACCAGAAAGATCAGGTGATCAAGAAATGGAAATAATCTGATAGACAAGCAAGGATGAGGTACTGCAAACAAACATGACCTAGATGTGTCATAATGAATGAAACATTTCTGCTAAATGACCTCACACTCACCTACTTTTCTGTTCAAGCCAGTTAGGTAAAAATTTGTGGCAGCAAACATACTGTGTGCTAGTGATTGCAAGCAATTCTTTTGATACTGTTCACCAGTGAAAATGGTGAAAACCACCTGGAGGTTCAGTCATCCTATTTCTCCCAACAGACGACGGGCATATGTGGACAGTCATTGAACTCTTCGACTGCCCTCATCCACCAGCAGGTGGATTAAAGCACCTGTACTTGCCAGGTAGGATGTTAGGTGCTGCACAAGGCAATGCACACTTCAAAGTCCTGGTTTCAAGGATCTTGAAGTCTGGCAACAAGCAATTACATCAGTATGGTATGGTCTATAATCTAAGCTCATCAAAGAGGCATTCCGCCCCACAAGAGATAGCTAGAGAAGACTCTCCCAAGGAAAAATAGTGCTACCACAATGAGGCCTCACAGAGAAATAGGAGCTAGCTGGCAAAGTGAAAGGAAGGAAGTGATCTTTGCAGCACAGTGCAGCATACCAAACCCCAAGGCAAGGAAGAAACGTCCTGGTTTGCACCTTTAAATACACTAGAAATATTCATTGCACTGAATTACTCTCTAAATCATCAGTTTCCAAACATCTTCTAGGATAGCAAGAAAAGGTGATAGGAGAAACCAAAAGGAACAAGGTCTTGAATTTATTATAGTGCAGAAAGATTAGCAAGAAGCAAAGTACATAATCCTTAGCCTATGAGTTGTTTGTTCGTTTACAAAGAGATCTATTATTTAGAACTTCATGCTAGCTTTTCTCATAACATTATTTGTGATAAAAATATCTACTTTCTGTATAGCAATAATTCAGAACTTTTAGTTCCAGGAATAATAATAATAATAAAAAAAGCATAAGGTAGGAAGGACAAATACTATTTCATAACAGCAAAGAAATCTCTTGGATATAGAATAATCATTTTTAAGTGTCTATTTGGCATAACATTGAGAATCTAAACTGACAATAGAAAATTTAGGTTAACAAAGAAACAGCTTTTCTAGACCATTTTGTTTTATCCTTGATTTTGGAGGAAAAATAAAGAAATAAAATTCCTCTCCCACACAGCAGCAACCAGTTCCGGCATTAATAGCACTTCAAAGTCTAGATGAGAACCTCAATCTACTCTACTGCGCATACTTAAGAATTCATGAATTCAGGCCCTGGTGATTATACGTGCCCCTATTCTTTTTGGCCAAAACTGTTTAGATTTAAAATTCATGACCTTAGGTGGTATTTTATTGGCAAAAAGTGGGAAATTAGACATGCAATTCCAGCAAGGTTCACACTGGAAACGTGATAAATCTACTTTTTCAAAATCTTAATCTCTGTCTCAAAGTACACCAATTTAACAAATACAACACAACTTTCAACTTCTCATAAATGTACATTTTTTGTTTATCGACATTTGTCTTTGGTGCAGCTCTGTATTACCCCAAACCTGGCATAGGGAATAAAAAGCGGGTTTTTCTCTACTTTCCTTTGAAAGACTTGGAAGGCATGGCGGGAAGCCAAGATGAACAGTGCCCAGGGCTTTGAATCAAGTGACATGGCTAACGTTCGATCCACAGACATTTATAGAGGTCCAAACCCAGGCAGGCATGGTGAGAGGAATGTGAGTTAGTGAGAAGATGACTACCAGAAGCGGAGGCTCCGTCAAATAGAGCAATGATGGGGATGGACAGCGACAGGACCGATCCGGAGACTGGCCTACGGATTGAACGGAAATCAATCCACACTTATTGGGACCCTACTGAGTATGCAACTGCCCACGGGGAGCCCCCCACCATGCTGCAGTCAAAGCTGGGCATTCCTGTGGTGTTTTAATTAGCCCTTCAGAATCCTTTTTGGCTTTATTTGTTAACTGGTTTACCCAGAAGTGGGATAGAGGCAAGGGATCCATTTGGCAGCTCTAACCAACACCATTAATGCACTGTCTATATGGCTATTGATGTGAGTATCAGAGCAGCATGGACAATACTCACGCTGGAGATAAAAGCCAGCCCACTAGGAAGTATATCAATATCTTCAGAGCCATATTCTGCAAAAGAAGTGTAGAATCAGAAAAATGCACTTATGAAGGCTTAGAAAAAATAAATCTCACAGGTCCAAACCTTGAACTTCTCTGGGAAACTACATTGAGTTTTTCAACCATTTACTTGGGAAACTATATTAACTCTCAGGAATCTCACGTGCATGGTACTCTATAAGCTCCTCAAACACTAAATTCTTTTTTTAGAACTCCATTTTCAGAATAAAAGGCAAGTTAACTAGAAAATAAACTCATGATGTAGATTTATTCTTTAAGTAACAATTCCCAGGGCATATCCTGAGAGATTCAGCTGGATCCCTCACACAAGGCTGGTCTATGGACGGGGTGAAGACATTTGGAAAGTTGTCATTGTGAAGGGCTCTAATAGGCCTCTCTGCCAAGCATTCTTTCTCTTCCAGTTTGTTGCTGAGGCCTAAAAAATCTATCATTATACAATGTTATTGGTAAATTAGTGAGTAATTGTTCTCTGTTATAAAAACAATAGGTTTTAGGATAAACTCTTGAGTATACATGAATGTGAGTTTAGAAAGCTTTCTCACTGAGAGGTGGTTTTGAGCATTTTTCTATGCAAATAGACTTATAATAAGTAAGTTTTGAAGAAGAACAGGATGAAAAAGAGGCTGTCATGGCAAGAGAAAGCTACATATAAGAGAGAGAGTCACATGTTCTTAAAAGTTGATGTTCACAGACTCTCATCCAGAGGTAAGGTCTATATTCTCTCCCCTTGAACCTGGGTTGAACTTTGTAACTGCCTTGACAAATAGAATGGGATGAATGTAATGACACACAGCAGTCAAGATCAAGTCATAGCCACAGTGGCCACTAACACGTGCTCACTTGTGCTCTCTCTGCCCCCCACCTTTCTCTGTCTCTATCTCTAGTCCTATCTCTATCTGTATCTCTCTCTCTCTCTCAAGGCATATACCTTGGAAGCTCTGAACCAAAATGTAAGCAGTCTGGCTATTGCAAAGCTACAGAGAGACCATGCAGGTGGAGAGAGACACTGGAGGAGCCGCAGATGGTTTCAGTTCCTGGCCTTTGAGTTGCCCTCACTGATGTACATGGACCAGGGTGAATTGTCTCCACTCTGCCATGTCAATATTGGAAATTCATGAGCAAAATAATTGTTGTTTTAAGTCACTAAGTTTGGGGGTGGTTTATTAGGCAGTCACAGCATTTGGAACATGAGGAGAAATGGTTAGCTGGGGCAGTGAGTTAGGAGGGTGTCAAAAGGCAACTGGGGAAGAATCAAGTGGAGTCTGAAAAAGTGGAACAAAGAAAATGCAAATTTGAAGCAATAGTGTGTGTGGTGAGCATCAGGCACTGAAAACTAGGGGAGAGCAAAAGAGTTCATTTTCTTTGCTGCATTGACAATTGAAACTAATCCTCAAGTAGTAATCGAAAAATTTAATTAACCAGAACTTCTCATTTCCCAAGTATTCAAGTAGATCAAGATTTACATATATGGTACCTTGATGGTTATTTCTACCCAAGTGACAGGGAAATTGAAAGAATTCAACAGACTGAATAAAACAATTTTTAAAAATACATTGGTTTTTGTAACAAGAATGTAGCAGGTTGATTATATTCTGCTGTTTCTCCTGCCTCTCTAAACCCTTGGTCTCCTTTTACTGCATCTCCTCTCCACCTCTCTCCTAAGTGTGTCAACTCCAGGCTCTGTCTGTCCTTGGCTCTTAGGGCAGAGCATCCAGTCCACAGGCATGATCCACCTTAGTCCCCTGTGGATCATGACAGGCGGCTTCATCTTCCATCTGCTTGCTCTTGACTCTACAAGCTCTAAATCAAGCCCAAATCTTTCTCCCCAGTTCCAGATCTTTCTATTCACCTGTACATTGAGCATTTGACTTGGTTTTTTTCATTTCTTACATTCAGCAGGTCCCAAATGAACCTAGACATTTCTCCCTTGAATTCACTCCGTTTTCCATATTCCTATTTCTATGGATGGTGCTTCTATTCCCCAAATATCCACAGCAGAAACTTGCAGGGCATCTTTAATGCCTTCCTTTCCCCTTAATTTCCAAATTCAGTTGATCACCAGTCATTCAAGCTCTAGAACTTCCTCCTGATGGCTTCCCAGTAGGTCAGCTTCTCTACTCTACAGCCATTCTCTGCACTACTGACAGTTATTATTATTTTTTAATTACAAAGCTGACCTTCTCACTCTCTTGTTTAAAACCTTCCAGAGGCCCACTCAGGATGGTAGTATTCACCCAAGGCCCTTTGGCCTGGATTTCAGTTCTTGCAGCTCCCACCCTCCACTCTCCATCCCAGCTGGGCTGTGGCACTTGCTACTGTGCTGCTAGTAGTGAATTGTGCCAGACTTACTCACCTGAATGCCTGTGCACATGCACCCTTTCTTGGTACACTCAGACTTTTCTCACCCATGCTTCATATGACCTCTAGTTGGCCAATATCATAGGTTCTTGATAAGCTTAGGGGTGTCCCCAGCCTATCCAAACTGCTTTCAGCATCTATTTTATGTACGGTATGGTCACCTGTCAATACTTCCACCAGGACATTTTTCACATTGGGCTATATCCCTCTGCTCATCTGTTCATTTCCTACTAGACATAGCTTCTTCAGAACAAGGACTGGGTTATATTCAGTGTTATCTCCATGCACCCAACGTAATACCTGCTTTTTCACTATAGAAGTTCTTAATAAAAGCTTATTGCTTCCATAAATAAACACTTTTAGTTTTTGGACATTGTCTTGTTTTGAGGTGAAATTATTGATTGAGTGAGGCTGACCTCTTAGTCCATGATATCCTAAGTTGTGTGCTCTCTGGTTTGGTTCCTTCTCTCTTTCAAATAGCATTTAATGTATCTGTTATGACAGCATAAACCCACCTCAATAACTCACCTACAACGGACTGGGCATTTTACAGAGATGTTGTGCCTGCTTTTATTAACTTGCTCCATCCAGAGAGCGGGAAACCTCTCTTTGCATTCGGAGATGGAAAAGAATCATTACACAAGACTGCACAATATTTCCAGCCCTCCTGCCCCTGCCTCCCGGACACCTGCATCATGGGCATAGTGCACCTCAGCGACAGTGGCACCTATGGGAGCAAGAGCCTTGGGACACCTCCCTCTGAGTCTTTCCCAGGCACTCATTAGCTTGTGCACAACTATCATTAAAAACACACTGCTGAGTCTAACATCCATCTTATGAATAGGTTCCCACTGCTTTAGAGCCTGCCATACCTACTGCTACTTGGCATAACTTCATTTCTTCTGTCCGTTCCTTATGTCTCCAATCATCCCCTACCGGCAATCTGAGAAAGGATCACACTGAAACATTTCTATCAGTGAATTTCACCATTATCACTTCACATCTCAGACAGAAGTTCCTGACAACCAGCCAAGAAAAACAAATGGAACCTACTATGGGGTAAAAGCAAATCTTGGAGTCATAAGACGCTACAGAAGGGAGAAGGGAAGCTAGGAAGCGATCTAATATCCAGGCTGCCTACTTGATAATCCTGCCTAGTGAAAAACCCCAATAAGGCTATTCACATTTCAAGTGCAGTTTTGATTAAATTCCAAGGATAGCCCGATAACTTCTTGGTTAAAACAATCCTTGAACCTCAAAACCTTGGATAAAAGATTGCTTGATATAAACAGGTCTATGAGATACAATTTACAGAGGGATATATTTTACAGAGGACATATTTTACATTTCAACATTTTTTTCTCAGAAAAAATATTGGGTAAGAAAAACAAACAAAACAATTTCTTCTACCAATAAAATTAACCTCAAAACTCTGGATTTTGAAAAAAATACTAATAATCATTTTTCTCCAGCTCTGTTATAGCCCACTACACCCCACCTAAAATCCTATAGTAGTTTTCTATAGCTTCATAAAGCCACTCATTGACTAGTTGGGTCTTATAAGTATTGTCTTATTAGTTATCTGATAACTAATAACTAGTTAGATAGCTAATTCTTTTGAACAGACTGTATTTAGTAATATTTAATCTGATTGCATCTCAGATTTTCTGAGGCTGCCATAATTCTTTCCTGGAGTTTTCACAATAAAAATGTGTTTTCATTAGATAAGAAAAGGGGTATTACTCAACAGAGACTATAAAGGCATTAAGAAAAAACAAAAAAAAAAACGCTGTGCTTCATAATCTAAGCCCATCTCCTGGACCATTGGACAAGTAATTTAGTTCTTCATTGTGTCAGTTTCCTAACCTGCAAAGCACAATATCAGCACCACCCCCTTTATGGGAAATCATGTTGATGTTAGCAGAGGAGTCAACAGCATGCTCACTGATACTGGGCCTTTAATAAGGCTGCTTTTTATTTTTAGATATGTATCAGTATTGCCCTACTAACTAGTGACCTGTAATTATTCCAACTTGTTAAGTTCTTCAAACATAAAGTGTTAATATGCCAACATGAGAAGTAACATGACATTTTTTTTCTGTGTTCCCCACCAACTTCTCACTATTCAAGTCATTCTATTCAAAATGTTTGGATGATCAGAATACCAACCCATGACTTACAATATTAACTCTAGTTTTAGCTTCTCAAATCCAGTCGCATCATATGAGAGTCAGACTAGATCTTATCCATTATCCCTCTGAATTACTTGGCAGGCTCATATCTTTTGAGGGATATAGATGTATGTGTAGCAAGTATGAATATTATGCCACACGATAGTAAAGGAGTGGATGTCACATTTTCTTATTTTTCAAATCACATTAAATCTGACCCTGACTGCCCACTGCACTAAATTGATGGGAAATTCAATCTGAGTCATTACTGGGTCTCTCTGTTAGGGCTGGGCAATGATTCTATGGGGGAGGATTAAATGTTTTGGCAAGACCACCTGACTTTCATTTACCACTGGATTATGGCCAAGGCTATCCTATCCTTGTTCCATGCCACGCATGGGCACGGACACAGGTCTTATCCTTGAAGATATCTTGTAGCTATTTCTTCTGAGGTCTTGTTTCTCCCCCAAATGCTGGCAGGTGGTAGGGCCAGGGCCCCTGTTAGTTAAAGAAATCGACATTTTCCTATCCCTTCTCTATTAGAATTTCTTGAAGGAGCTCAGGTTTTTCAAAACGAAAGTCAGGAAGGGGGCTTTCTTCAGCTCCTTGTGCTTTCCAGCTGTCGGCACAAGCCACCTCAAAGATTATGGAGCATAAGGTTCAGGTTACTTTTTTATTTTTTAAAGAAGTTGAGAGTTATACAAAGAGGAGAAAACCAAAATCAAAGGTACTCTTTTTCTGTTTCTTTTTTTTTTTAAATATAGCAAGAAAAATAAAAAATAAATTTCTATCACAAAATAAACTATCCTGTCACATTCCTTGAGCCTAGTGAGTTTATAATCTGATAGTGAAAGAAAGAATACTGCTAGCTATGAAATAAGGCATGTGGTGGGTGTCATAAACGAATCAGAGTTTCAGAGCGCCATGAGAGTGCCGAGGAAGGAGACGAATCTGCAGCTGATTTCAGCAAGCAGAGATGGAAGGATCAGGGCAGAGAATTTCATAAGCAAAGGTCAGAAAGTGAAAGAACACATTCTCCAAACAAGGGACAAAATCTAGCCTGAATTTTTTTTTTCTAGCAGCAGTGTCAGGAAGAATTGGACAAAAAAATTAAGGCAGGTAACAGAAGACAGGGAGGAAAGTGAAGTATCATAGAAGGGAAAAAAGGAGAATTTAGCAAGGGAATAGCCAAAGAGTAGTCAATAACATTGTTTAAAGAATGGAGAGATGTCAGTAAGGAAATGGACTGAGAAAACCCACAAATTTTGGAGACCCCTGGAGATCTTGGATTGGGTGGCTTGGGTAAAGTGGGTGTGTCAGAAGCCTCACTGGGAGAGTCTAAGAACAGGTAACTACATGTATGGGCCGGCAGGAGGAGGGCAGCCAAGGAAATGTGCTCTTTCCTCCTGGTTCTTTAACATTACCATGACATACGTACCAAGTCCCTCAATAAGGTGGCAGTTCTGAGGCTCCACTGGCTCCATATCTAGAGAAGCATTCATTATTTCTCTGTAGAAGATAAAAACCAACCCTAAAGGTTAAGGCACAGCCTTCAAAATCTATGTCTTAATATGACCTCTAATCCCCTTCAGATTGTTAATCTCCTTATCTTAATTTATGAATGATATAATAAGTAATTAGGCACTTTTATGTTTCTTTACATAAGCAGGCATTATGTAACTTGGTGAGATTACTTCAGCTAATCTCACCCAGTTATTGCTGAAAGACAAAAATATAATCATACACAGCAAACACGTGCTTCCCAGATAGAAGACACTATTTTATGGCATGAGTACTGAATATTATTAATTTAAATACACAAAATAGCATAATTAAATTTTTGAAAGCATTGCCTATTATAAACCTCCACTTTCTCCCTTAATCCTGGTCTAGTCTTACCCTTTGAACCCTTCTTTCCAAATTGCCTTCCAAAAGTTCAACAGAGTCTACTTAACTTTATTATTTTAAATTTTATGCTGACTCACCTTTTAAATATGTAAATCCATTAAACTGACCACAATTTAAACAATTAGCCAAATTATTTTTCAGCAATATTCTCATTTTTACAGTGAAATATTCTATGAGGAACAATTGTGAATTTTTAATGAACTTTATTTAGGAAGACTATACTTAGACTTACCTTATGATTGCTTATTAATACACATCCATTAGATCAACTTTATTATTTTATGATTATTTCTCTTGGTTACACTGGGGGAAAATGTAACAGTAAAGCTGTCGAGCTGAACCAGAGAAAGTAGTAGCCAAAGTCACCAGACACCAGAACAGTGTCTAGACAAGAGCCTGTGGGGAGATGGACTTTTACCAAGAGAGAGTCATAAAAACAGCCTGAAGACAACAGATGGGAAGGAGAGGCTGTACATCCACTCAGGAATGCATTTGGCTCTTCTTTCTAGCCCAGTCCTGATCTTTTTTCCTGAGACATTTCTAGAATGGCTTTCACCACCAGATCTCCACTTCTGAAGTTCAAGTGCTGACAGAAAGCCAGGTACCACCCGCAGGTTTCAGCCCCCCGTCCTGCTATCTGGCTAGCTCTCGGAATCTCGGATGGGTACCCTGACCCGGTACTTCCCGGTGTTCAACAGGGCTTGGGCAACGCCTCAGTCCGCTCTAAATAGCTAGTAGCCCGATCCCCTTCTCCAAGTCCAGCGCCTCCCATGGACAGAATGTGGAGGATAACCTGTAATAGGGGTCAGAAAACAGATAAGGGTATTTCCTCCCTACTGTTTTAGAAAAGACAAGCAGTCAGGCCACATAAGTTTAATTCTCAAGGGATAGTTTTCGGCTGGGATTGAAGAGTGAGGTTCCAAAGCTGCTCATTCCTACCCACTAGGAAGGCAGTACCAGGCAGCAGTTGACCGAACTTGGAAGAGGAGGGAAAAAGAACCGAGGACGACCTCATCAAGGTACCACTCACCGAAACGCCAGTAACCTCTCCCCGATCAAGGCCAGGCTGGCCCCCAGCAGGGCCAGCGCCGCTAGCTTCCTCATGCTGTGCTGGTGCAGGGGCTGAGCGCTGGCGCCGCACTCCGCGGGGGCAGAGGGCAGGCTCCGGCCCCGCCCGCCGGTTGGTGCGCCCGGCCCCGCCCCCGGCGCCTACGGGCAGGTGCGCCCTGTGCCCCGCTGCTGCGCCACCGCCGCCCAGCGGAGTTCAAGGCCCCTTTACGCTCCGGGGTACAAGATAACCCTTACGCGCGGGACCTAAGGCCAACTTTACGCGCGAAGTTTATGCGCAAAGTTTCTTTTCTCCAATTCTGAATTTTTACAGAGAGTCAAGTCCGGGAACGCTGCAGCACTCTTGACTAGGACTTTGGCCAGAACACTTCAGTTGCGGAACCGGTGGAGGGAGTTTGCAGCTAAAAGGTGAGGAATTATTACCTCTGCTCATCAAAGGCAGTGAGGGGGAAGTTGAAAGAGTTGGACAGAGCATGAATCTGAAGTTCAGAGCCTGAAACTTCCGTCTTCTGGAAGCAAGACCTGAGATCAAAGAGAATTGCTCCTGAGACACTGGAAGCGAGAAGGGAATCCAAGTGTAGAGCTCTAAATCAGCCTTCCCCAAAACTTGGGGCCCAGACCCTGGTCTCCAGGGCTTCAATGCCCTGCCTATCCCTCAGGGTGCTCGAAATAGTAGTCTTAGTCATTTCAACGGATTAACTCCCTGTTAGACATCAGACCTGGGAATACTTGGAAAAGAAAAGGTAGTCCCTGACCTATGGGATACATAATTACAGCATGAATACATAATTATGAGATGAATAATGAAACCCAGAGGAAGTGTACTATGTGCTTTGCCTGTGCTTAGAACTTTACCTATGTTTACTCTTTCAATTCTCAAAACAGCCTCCAGTGTAGGTAACGTTATGCCAACTTTCTAGGTGAGACATCTGAGGCGCAAAGTGGTGGTGTGTCTTGCTCTAGGTCGCACAGCTAGTAAGCAGCAATCCGTCTGGCTGCAAAGTCTGTACCCTTAACTAGCTGCCTGTATCACACTGCCTAATATAAAAGCTTTGGAGTTGAATAGATAAGATGGTTCTTTTTAAGATGATGGTTTTATTTTATTTTATTTTAGACAGGGTCTTCCTCTGTTGCCCAGGCTGGAGTACAATGGCGTCATTTGTCCTCAGCTCAAGCGATCCTTCTATCTTAGCCTTCCAAGTAGCTAGGACAACAGGTGCATACCACCATGCTCCAGCTAATTTTGAATTTTTTTTTTCCTAGAGATTAGGGTCTTGCTATATTACCAGGCTGGTCTCAAACTCTGGGCCTCAAGCAATCTTCCTGCCTCAGCAAAATGACTAATTTTTTTTTTATTTATTATTAAATCATAGCTGCGTACATTAATGCAATCATGGGGCACCATACACTGGTTTTATATATCATTTGACATATTTTCATCACATTGGTTAACATAGCCTTCCTGGCATTTTCTTAGTTATTGTGTTAAGACATTCATGTTCTACATTTAGTAAGTTTCACATGTACCCTTGTATGATGCACCATAGGTATGATCCCACTAATCGCCCTCCCTTTGCCCATTTCCCTCATCCCCTCCCCCCCTCCCCTTCCCCATATTCTTAGGTTATAATTGGGTTATAGGTTTCATATGAAAGCCATAAATTAGTTTCATAGTAGGGCTGAGTACATTGGATACTTTTTCCTCCATTCTTGAGATACTTTACTAAGAAGAATATGTTCAAGCTCCATCCATGTAAACATGAAAGAGGTAAAGTCTCCATCTTTCTTTAAGGCTGCATAATATTCCATGGTATACATATACCACAATTGATTAATTCATTCATGGATCTGATGGGCACTTGGGCTTTTTCCATGACTTAGCAATTATGAATTGGGCTGCAATAAACATTCTGGTACAAATATCTTTGTTATAGTGTGATTTTTGGTCTTCTGGATATATACCTAGTAGAGGAATTATAGGATTGAATGGCAGGTCTATTTTTAGATCTCT
>CAUYPK010042710.1:0-26579 GCA_963574355.1 Loris lydekkerianus | reverse complement strand
ACAATATTTTTTTCCTTTTTTTTTTTTCTCTCTCTCTCTCTCTCTCTCTCTCTCTCTCTCTCCCCCCCCGCCCTCCTTCCTACCTACCTCTCTTTCTTTCTCTCCCTCCCTCCCTTCCTTCCTTCCTTTTTTCTTTCTTTCTATTTACATAGTTTTACTTTTTTCGTTATTCCATTGGAATCATGTTCTATGCAGCTTTTTAAAACTGTCCTAGTAATATTTATTTAATATTTCTCAATGTGTTTTGGAGGTTTGATAGCTCATTTCTTTTAGCAATGTATAACATTCCATTGTCTGCAAGTGCCAGCTTATTTATCCATTCACTAACTGAAGGACATCTCAGGTGCCTGCATGTTTTGGTAATTACAAATAAAACTTTTATAAACATCCATGTGCAAGATTTTGTGTAGACATAAGTTTGCAAGTTTTGGGGGGTAAATAGTAAGAAGCATGATCAATAGATGATATGGTAAAAGTATGTTTGGTTTTGTAAGAAACTGCAAAACTGTCTTCCAAAGTGGCTGTGCCATTTTGCATCCCCACCAATAATGAATAAGATTCCCTATTGCTCCACATCCTTACCAATATTTGGTGTTGTCAAGGTTCTACATTTTTGTCCATTTCATTAGGTGTATGGTGACATCTCTTTGTCATTTTAATTGCATTTTTCTGATGACATATCATGGAAAATAAGCATGTGAAAAGATACTTATTTGCCATCACTGTACCATTGGTGAGGTATTTGTAAAGATTTTTGGCCTATTTTTTAAATTGGATTTATTTGTATTCTTAGTATTAATTTTTAAGAGTTCTTTATATATTGGGTAACAGTTCTTTATCAGTCTTGTCACTTGCAAATACTTTCTCCCAATCTATGATTTGTCTTCTCATTTCATTGACAGTCTCTCTTCAGAGTAGAAGATTTTTATTTTAATGAATGCCAGTGTATCACTCTTTCACGAATTATGTCTTTGGTGTTATATTTAAAATGTCATTGACAAATTCAAGGTCATCTAGATTTTCTCCTAAGTTATCTTCTTGGAGTTTTATAGTTTTATAGCTTTGAGTTTTATATGTATGACTGTGAACCATTTTGAGCTAATTTTTGTAAAGCGTATGACGTCTCTCTGGATTCCTTTTCTGCACATGGATGTCCAGTTGCTCAAAAACCAATTATTGAAAAGATTATCTATTTCCATTGTGCTGCCTTCACTCCTTTGTGAAATATCAGTGACTATGTATGTGGATCTATTTCTAGTCTTTCCATTGATCTATTTGTGTTTTCTTAAACCAATGCTGTACACGTAATTACTGTAGATTATTACAGGACATCTTGTAAATCTTGAAATCAGGTTTTGCCAGTCCCCTGACTATTTTTCTTCCATGTCCTGGTGTTTTGGGCATTTTACTTTTCCATATGAATATTTGAATTGATTGATATACACAAAATAAAGTGCTGGTATTTTTATAAAAATTTTATTGAATCTTTGTCATATGTTTTAATTAATTTTCTTAAATCATTTCAACCTAGATGTTAGCAAGGTAGTGTCTTGCCTCTTAAGGTGAAGGTAAGCTTGCTCGAGCCACTACAATGTTCTCTTCATTTTTTCATGTTCTCTCCATCTTTTCTGTCTTTCTCCTCCTCCTACTCTTTGTCCTCCTTTCTTCTTTTTCTGTTTTTCCTTCTCTTCCTCTATGGCCTTCTTGTTCTCTCTCTCTCTTTCCCTTCCTGCCTCCCGCACTTTCCCCCTCCCTGTGTGTGTGAAGGCAATAAGGATTTAGCTCACATCTGATCTGGACATTGGGCTCAGAACACAGCTCTATTACCTTAGTTTAGGGATCTTAATATCATCTGTCTCATGTTCTCCCTCCATTGGCTTAATACTATGAAGAGTTCAGCTCTTCCTCAAGTCCCATATAATACGCTACATATACAAGGCACTAATGTACTATATGAAAACTTTACATAAGGCTTCTGAAAGATGGTGGGAGTTACATAGGGTCTTGGGTTTTCACCATCATGTTCCTTTTTTGCTCTCTTCTTTCCACATCTTCCCAATCTTCTGTTTTTTTCTTATGAAAGAAAGTTCTGTCATCTGTTTTGTTGCTTGCTTTGTGCTAACCTACGTCCCTTGGCCCTCAAAGTCTCCTCTCCTCTCTCTCATGAGGAGTGTGGGAGTGAGGGGAAACTTACATTTCACCCCAGAAGGGTTGCTTAAATATCAACTCAAAATAAGGCAGATTAATAGGAAAAAGAGATTTATTCACCATGTGCATGGGGAGAATCACAAGTGACTTCCCAGTATCCCAATAAAATCCAGAAGTTTATATATCTTCAGAGGAGGGGGGAGATGAGGAACATGCAATAGGTAATTTTGTTGAATGGCAATAAGTTGTCACAAAGAAGGATGAATGGCTACTTGGGAGAATAAATGGGTGGGGGAAACAGACTGACTTGGAAATCAAAGTAACTTGAGCAATAAGTATTACATTTGAAATTTTTGTGGGCCAAGTCTGGTTGAATGCTTGATATTCTTTCCTGAAATATATTGAGATAATAGGGAGGGAAAGGGAAGTTAATTGTTCTTTTTGATGGATTTGATTTTTTTTTTAGGAAGAAAGAGGGAAGGTCCCCATGCCTGTTGATCCCTAAGGGCTTTTGATTTAAAATCTTCTTTACACCAAAGAGTCATATTTTGGGATAAAATTTCAAGATAGTTTCCTTAAAACACAAACAAAACCACTTTTTCACTAAAAGCATTCTGTTCCCAGCTTCACAAAGATGGCAAAATCAATAGCACTTTACCATGTCACAATAAAATTGTATCTCTTTAAAAAGCTAATATACTATTAGTTTATACTTTCTAATATTTTTTTAAATAAAATTATAAAAGTATGCTAATTTGTAGTAATAACTATTTGTAGAAGAAAATAGTAGCGGTGGTTGTTTAATGATTATGGACTCAATATAATTAAATAATCTAACACCAAATTATACAATGAACTGGTTAATTTTGCATTTTACAGTACACAGAGTTACACTTTAATATACAGTAGTTAGCATTCTTTTATAAGAATGTAAGTTAGTTAGTAAATGAAAATTGGATGGCAGATTAAATTTCTGTGTGATTGGTATATTGTGCTAAAAATATAATTACTTAAGAGCAATTACTTTAAGTAATACTTCATTGGATATCTAAATGTCTATTTAAGCATAAATATCTAATAGAGTTACCCTTTTATTACTTTTTCTTTCATGGAAAGATGTCATCATGATCCCTTGTATCACTTTTAAAATGAATTCTACTTTATCTACTTAGGGTAGTAATTCAGAATTAACATTACTTAACTAAGTAAGTTAGATAAGCTTGAGATAACAATAGTCTATTAAATTCATATTTTAGGATGACAATGGAAGAAAATCCAGTACTGTCTGGATATCAAGGCGGCCCAGTATATTATAGAATGAAATTAAGAGTAGCAAAGTTGGTTCTGATATCTGAATAGGGCAAGTATCAAATATAAAATTTAAATTTATTTCAATGTAGCTATATTTGAAATAGGGCATTGGTATATATAGGCTATATATAGGCCTTTTTAATTTTTAATAATCTTCTTTTCTCCCACCATCTTGTCAAGAAAAAAAAAAAGTAGGGGAAAATCTTGGCAAAATCAAAACAAGGAGTCATTTAAATTGCAGTTCAGCAACATCAAATATGAGCTATTGACCTTTGAAGGCTTTCTATTCTAGTTCTTGAAAGAACCTTTTATATGAGAGGGCCTGTGAATCATCCTTTTAATCAATAAATCTTGAAGGTTGCATTGTTGCCTGCAGGCTTGATAAGGCTTTGCCACTTTTCCTTTAGGGTCTAAAAAGCTATTCAGGTTCACATGACAGCACTGTCCTTTAGGACTTATTAGAATAAAGCAAAGGATTTAAAATTGCTATCATTAAATTGAATAAAAAGGTCAAGCTATTACCCCCAGTCTATAAAAAGTAATCTTGAAACAATTGGAGTTAGACCCCACATTGTTACTCTTGCATGTTTTGAGTCCTAATGTGAGGTTTGCAAAGGCAGAGATAAGAGTACCACACCTTGTGAGTCATTTAGAATGGCCTGGAAAGAAGGCAGATGCAACCAGCATGATCAGAGGGACATTCCTAAAATAAAATGAGATTGTATATGTCACCCACTAAGTATATTGCGTGTACTTGACCCATCTTATTGGTCTATGTTATTTAATGGAAAGCAATTATTCAAGCATTTTCTTCATAGAATTATAGGAAGTACACCAAAAAAAAAATAAAATAAAATAATAATAATAATAATAATAGACCATCTACCAATAGACTTTATTTTCCTGATTTTAATCATTCTTTCTTTTTATTTTCACAGTCCAGTAGGGAGAGACTAACTACAGCCTTCTTTTGAAATTTAAGAACAACACAAAATAATGAACAGGTGATGGTAATATCAAAATCACTTTGTTGTATTTGTTTTAATAAAGAGTCTTACATATATGCAAAACAACTGTATACACTTCAGATTCCATCTGTAAGATACACCTGCATATTATATTTCTTACTCACATATTGATTCTTTATTTCTTTAATGAAAGACCCAACTTATGGAGAAAGATTAATTTAAAAGAATATCTACTTTTAAAAAAAAATTTATTTATTTTTATTGTTAAATCATAGCTGTGTACATTAATGCAATCAAGGCGTACAATGTGCGGGTTTCATATACAATCTGAAATATTCTCATCAAACTGTTCAACGTAGCCTTCGTGGCATTTTCTTAGTTACTGTGTGTAGGCATTTGTTTTCTACATTAATGTGTATATTCTATATGGATATGAATGCACAGATTCCTGCCCCCCATCATTCATTATGATTTTGACTTTTGAAATTTTCCCACAATAGTAACCAAAATTATTAATGATTTATGTTAGTCAAGTAGCAAAAGACCTCCTCTTTTCTCTGTGCCTGACTATGTTTTGTGAGATGAAGTATGTTAATAAAACAAAAACTGAGAATTGGGTGTTCATCCATTCCCATATAACTAAGCTAAAGTGAAACTTGAAAGTTCCGAATTACCACTTCGTCTTTAGAAATACTACTTCGTCTTTAGAAATACACATACACACAAATACTTTCTTAATGATTTTCCTCAAAACCTCTTTCTGATAAGTTTTAGAAAGTGACTCATTTGGATCGCACATGAACTCCTGATAACTGGGCTACAAGTAAAAGCATCCATCTCTCCCTTTTATTTGCCATCGGCTGCTCTGATCTGTTTCATGAGAAACCACCTACAGGTTGTCGGAAGAGGATTCAGCTAAATTTTCTATACTTCTTAAAACATGGACTGATCATATTAACTATTTCTCAGATAATGTCTGTTTAATTAAGCTTGGCCTAAAGCAGACTTCATGTGTATTTCAGGATTTCTGAAGTGCCCAGAGATTTCTCAGGGCTTGGCGAGCTGTAACCTAACTTGATGTGTACACATACTGTAACTTATCCTTGTAATTAGGGGCTGTGTGCAAGCCAATCAAATTTGTCAACCACTGGCAGTCAACTGTTTGAACCAGGTTCAAATAAGGCCAGTGGTAACAAATCCAAATGCTTCCATGCCTCATGTCCTTTCTTTGCATGCCACTATCCTTTTTCTGTCTTTTTCTGTCTGTCTTATTGGATAAATGTTATCCAACCATAGGGCTGCCTGGGAGTCCTTCTGACCCCATTCTGGTTCGGAAAGCTATCCAATTCATGCCTTGTTCTTTGCTCAGTTAAACTCTGTTAAATCTAATTTGCCTAAAGTTTTTCTTTTAACACATTTCATTGATTCTCAGGATAAGACGAGCATCTCGCAGTACAGCGTGCTGTGTGGGGAGCACTAAGCCTGTGGCCTCATGACAGCCCTGGCTGTGCACTGCCATCTGATACTTGCCAGGTGACTCCTGTATCTGTTTTACTTTTAAGTGTGCCTGGCCTCTGATGCTTAAGTCTGTGGTCTGTTAACCTCTGTTCCACCCACAGTTCTAGAAACAGTGCTGGTCATGGTTTCTAATGAACCTGGTGTTACTTTAGGATTTGTTCATATAATAAACTCATCTGGGAGCTGAACGTGATTATGATTGACCACAGTCAGAATGTACTACCTAGAAACTCCAGCAAGCCTCTCACATGCTTCTTTTCCTGTAAAAAAAGAAACAAGAATCTTTTTAGAGAAATAAAACTTAAATGCTACCCTCTGCTGGACAGTCCAAGGTTATTTTGATAAGTCTGTTGCTGAGTCAAGGGTATAACACTCTTCAGAGTTCCAAACGAATAGTGTCCTACCTATTGTTTTCTGCCCTACCATAAATGCCCCTTTTGTGAAAAAGAAAAGAAAAAAGTAATCAAGTCGTCTGCTAGTTATTTCTCAGCCCCCTCCTTCTGATTCATTCTTCTTCCAATTTCCCTAGAGTCATAAAAGACTTGGCTTCCCCATTTGATTTCCTGTTTGGACCTCTATGGTTTAGCCCCCCATCCAATCCAGCTCTTGTAAAGTTAAACAGAGATGAAGGAATTGACAATCTTTCCTCATGACAATACCCTAGCTCTGAGGGTTACTGACTGGCTTCCAAATCATATTTTTAAATGTCAAAGCTGAATCTTTTCCCTTGATTCCTTTTATAACAACTCCTAATCTTCTTCAGGCAGAAGGACAGAGTAGGGCAAAGAGCATGTGGCACAAAGGAAAGTTTCAAAGGTTAAAAAGGAAAGTACATTAATAGCCCTAGTAATGGTCTAAAGCCTTCACTGACCTTTTTTTCTTTATGCTTCTAAAAGTAGATCATAAATACAATGTGTACATAAAATTCAAAATATGATGTCTATCTAGGAAGACATCCCAGTCAGGAAAATATATACAGAGAGATAGACTGATAAAGTTTAAATCATAAAAATTAAACATATTTGTATGGTAAAAATGATTAAGAACTTAATTGAGAAATTATTCTTAATTGTGAGAGCACTGATATTCCTAAGTCTTAAAAGCTCTCACAAACAAATGAGGAAAGAACAGCCACCCTATTCACAAATAAGCAGTTTGCAAAAGAACTAAAAACAGCCAGTAAACATTAAAATAAATGTTCAGCCTTTACTAGTTATCAAGAACTGGAAATTAAAATGAGATGACATTTCACCAAGAGACTGGCCAAGATTCAGATGAATGATGAAGGCCAGCCAGAGGGAACACACAGAGAGTCACTGACACTCTTCTTCACTGTGGGGAGTAGAGACGTAAAATGGTTGGGATCATTAGTTTTGTGAATAACAAACCTTGGATGGAAGTTCTTGCATTACTAATTACTAGCTCCATGAAATTGGCAAGATCTTTGATCTTTGGGTTTTGTTTCTGAAAGGTGTAAGTGGTGGTGCCCAGAGATGAGGCCACAGCAGAGATGTTCAGGCCAGGTTAACTGAAAGGGGTAGGTGACACACCTGGGCAGTGAAAATGTGGCATCCGTGCCCAGGGACAGTTAGAGATCCCTTTTATATGGGGTTCTAGGGGCTGTGCAAATTCCATAGCTTGCCTGGAAAGTTAGGGTCCTTTGGCACGAAATACTGTGGGTAAGACTATCCAGGTCCTTTGTTTCTTTGTTGTAGGAGGAGAGGAAGAGGAGATCATAGTTGTCCTCAGTGAGATGAGTGGGGTGTTGGTAGGGCTGTGTGGCTTTGGGGTACATTGGGAGAGGGTTTCAGAGTGGTAGAAATTGGGTGGTAACTGCGGCTGTCATTTTTTTTACCCTGTCTGAAATAAATGAGGACAGGAATAGGATGACTTAAGGGGGCAATGGTTAATAACAGGAGATTGCAATGAGGGGGGCCAAGAGGGGTAAGATCCAAAGCCCCCATAGACCGTTGAACTGGGATCCCTATTTTGAGAGCGTAGGTGGGTAGCTTCTTCCCAGAGCCAGTCAATGCCCTCTCAAATCAGCCCTGACTTCTTGGTATAGAAAGAGCAGGTGTCCTATAAAAAGTGTAAAGGCCCCTTCCTCTGCTTGGATCAGATTGAAGCGTCTAAGATGGTTGTGGGGGGAGGGGGAGCAACTGGAAAGTAATAAAGGGACAAGCAAGATAACTTTGTCTTCCAGAGGAAGAGAAATTGTGGAGTAGGAGGAGGGTGCGTTTTAATTTTAATTTTAATAATGGCAATAGGAGAGCGAACGAGAGGTCTTTATAATTTAGGAAGACCAGAGGACACATACCATCAATATTTATTAGAATTCACTTACCTGTGTTAGAGATAACTTAAGGCCAGCCCGGTGTGGCAAGGTTGAGCCCATTTTTGAGGCAGTCGCATTGGTCAGTTGAAAGCCCTTCTCAGGGGTCCATGGATATGCAGGAATTTGATTCAGGGATTTGATTCAGGGGACACTGGTTCCAGAAGGTGAAGGTAATCTCCTGTTTTAAGGTGATTATACTGTCCTTTCTAGTGCCTTTTCTCCTTTCTGAGAAGATTCTGGGGTTTTAGTGGAAGGAGCCTCCTGGGGCATTTTATCTTAGGGACGCACAGTCTAGCGGTGGGCGGGGTCTGTTCTGTAGGAGGGCGTGGTCTTCTTGCTTGGGCCTGGTGAGCATCTCTGAGAAGGTTTAAAGTGGCAGCCGCTCTGGAAACCTTTCCTGCTTTCAGGGCTGCTGTCAGTTCTCTTTTCTCACTCTCTCCATTCAAAGCTGGTGGGCAGAAGGCAGTTGGTGGGTGAGGAGAGGGAAGCTGTAGGTGGAGTGGAGGCAGGCTGGTGGGAGAGCAATCTGTGAAGGGGACAAGCCTGCCCCCCTGGCCCTGGCCCCACACCCCTGCTGGGCGTCTTCTGGGCCACTGCTGGGGACTCCCAGCTAGCGGGGGTAATGGGAGCGGGGTGTGTGTGGGTGTGTGTGTGTTTGGGGGTGGAGGGTCTGCAGGCTCATGGTCTGAGTCTAGTGGAGGCAGCCCCGCCTGCATTGAGGGGAGGGTCAGATGGCTGTTTTGGGGGGGAGGAAGCCATCATGTCTAGGGATGGGTTGGGGGAGGGACAGTGGTGGGCCTTGGGCCTCCAGGCTTGGCTCAGAGGTGAAGGATCAGCAGGAGCTGGAGGAGACCCGGAAGAGGGAAGACAGGGAGGTGTTCCAGGGACGATCTGATCTGCATAGGGAGGGTAAGAGCACAGAGAGCAAGGCCTGAAGATAGGAGATTTCAGTCCATCTGCCATTTTTTTTTTTAAAGAGGAAATTGTGTAAGTTCTTTAAGATATTGATATTAAAATGTTATGGGGGGGGATAAGGACCCCCGACTCAAATTAGAATTTCAAAAAGGAGTCTTTTATTAACCATGGGGCTGTCTCAGCAAAGTCTAAAGCAGACTAAGTGAGAGAGCACTGAGGGGTCTGAAGTTGGAGCTTTTCTAGTCTGAAAGTTGGCAAAGGGCCAAACAGGTGGGCTGAAAGTTGGCAATTAGAAGCAAAAAGAAAGTTGGCAAAAGAAGCAAAAAGCAAGCACAGGGTCACAATGACCTCCTTTACAGAAGTGAACTTTGCAATTTAGCGGTTTAGCCAATAGGTAACATAAAGGGCAGTTAGATAACAATAAGGTAACATAATGCAGATCTAACAACTAATGTGTAAGTAAAACAATTTGTCACAGCACTTAGCTCCCTAACTTTTACCATGACAGTACTTGGCCCATTCGTTCTTATCTTGTCCTGCCCGATCTAGATCAATCTAAGAGTAATGGTGCCTGTCATCATTTCAGAGTTACGGTATTCTCATCTTTTGTCCTTTCATCTTTTATCCTACACAGTCCCCTGGTACACGTTGGTGGCGGGCAGTATCCATCTTATGGGGGTGCTGGGGCAGTTGTTACCCGTGAGGCTGCTGGCACCCATCTCATTCCCCCTTCTGATTTTGGGGAATCAAATAATTGTTCCATCCTTATCCTGATGGATATGTTGATAGTGTGCTCAGTTTTACTGTCTGTATTCTTTTTGGACGTAAGAAGTGAGAGTATTAATAATACAAGGTTCTAGTATTAGTTCTAGAAGGAATAGGACAGTGGGTCCTGCTAATGCAGAGAGGAGTGTAGTTAGCCAAGGTGGCCAGTTACGTCTTTTCATACCAATTTTTCAGTTGGCCCATGCCTCCTCTCTCTTCTGCAACTTTTTTTTTTATTAGTGACATGCTGTCTCTTATTACTCCTGAATTATTAGTGTAAAAGTAATAAGTTTCTCCCAGGGCTACATACAGACTTCTCTGCTTCAGAAATGGAAGTCCAGCCCTCTCTGATTTTGTAAGATTATCTTAGCTAGTGCGTTTAAGGATGTTTCTAGTCGGGTTATGGAGAATTTTACTTTTTTTAAGTCTTTGTTCATCTGGTGCGTTAGGATTTTAAAGTTCTCTGTCCCTAGCTGCAGAGTCTACTTAGCTTTATAAAGATGTAGCAGTTATATCAGGGTGGTGAGCTAATATACATACAAGTTTTTACTTTTCCTTGTGTGACATTCTTTCCCCTTTTTCCCAAAGTTCAGTTTAAAGTCTAATGAAGTTCCTTGAGGAGTTTCCTCAGGCTTCAGCCATGCGTTGACCAGCCAGCTTCCAGTATGTGACTGGAGCAGGGCACGTTGGCTGTCTTAAAAGTTACTTTTACCTTTCAGGGGACAGTGAAGCTCTACTTAGCCAGGTGTGATGACTTCAGGTGAGCATTCTTTTCATTTTGATTGCTGTGCAGGTAGTCAGGATGATGGTGTAAAGTTCTTTCTGCCCTGATTTGGGGGGAACAGGTTCTGATCCCGGATTTAGACTTAATTTCCTTGAAGTTTTAGAGAGAAAGAATGTATAGGACACAAAAGACTAAACAGAACACAATTTATTACTCAAGTGAAGATTTTTCTTGCTACTCTTTCAAGGGTTTCTGTCTATTTAATTTAGTCTCTTCTAGTTCCTGCTAAATTGTGGAGGATTGACAGAGGCCTCTTTGAACAACACCAGTGGTAAGACTCGTATCTAATTAAGCTTTGCTTCCTGGCAGAGTTTACTAATTTCTGTTTTTATGGTTCTGTTTATGTATTTTACTTTAACTAAGTTTTGAGGCCTGTAAGTTACATATAGTTTCCAGGTGATACTCAAAAGTTTAGTTATGATTCGCATTCCTTCTGTTATGAAGGCTAGTTTATTGTCAAATTTAAATTAGAGTAGCAATTTAAATCATGGGATGATTTCTCTGGGTAACACTTAGATACAGCAGATAACATTTAATACTGCACAGATTTTTCCAGTGTAGCTAACAGGTGACCTTTGTTGAGTTTTAAGGCTTTAGAGCAAATGTAACTATTATATATCTTTCTATACTCTTTGGCTAGTTTTTTAGTTATATTTAATAAACCAGTTTCATAAAACAGTTATGTTTCACTTTATGAGGTGATATTACAGACAAGGGTGGGATTTAATACAGGTAGGCCATAGCCTTCCTTTTCTTCTTGGACTATTTTTCTTTGTCTGATTTCCTCTTCTATCAGAGATAAATTACAGTAGAATTAAATTAGTTGCTAAAATAAACAAGACCTTCAGTATACTTGGTTTGACTATTTGCATAGAGTGCAGTAAGAATAATTTTTAGCCATTTAGGCTCTTCTTTAAAATTGGCTTTGCTGCAACCTTTTATAAAGGATCTCAGTTGGACTTGAAACCTTTCACGAGCACAGGTTTCTTCTGTGCCGTTAGATACTTGTATGCATTGGGCAAATTTCTCTTCTCTTGAGGTTTCCAAGCACTTTTTGATTCTCAGACAAGTCAGAAAGCGACTTTCATTACTTACTATAGATCAGGAAACATTTTTGATAGATATCTGTCCAATTTTTCAAAGGGCTTTTTATTGGCTTTATAAAATTAACCGTAATTCCTTAATGTAGTCTGGACATTTCTGGAAATGCTATTCCAGCCAAAGTCTTGGTAGAATAATTAGTGCTTTCATTATTCTGTAGAACAAAGCAGATTCTTATTGAACTTATGCAGATAACTGCATTGTTAGAAATTAAGAACATTTCAAATGGTTTTTAAATTTCAGAGAAATTAATGAGAGAGAAAAAATACATGCTTCAGATTCTGCTCATAAGTACACACATTTCTTGAAAAGCTATAAATAGCTCAAAAGGTCAAAAATGGTTTTCTTGACTTCTGGAAAACAGAACACAAAGAATCAGCAATATTTCAAACAAAAACTATAATAAATCAGCTTAGCTCCACATAACTGATTTCTATTCTGTTTGAAGCTAAGTTAGCAATACTCATAGACATGTTATCATTCCAATGAAAGTGTTAAAAGCCTGATTTTAGTCCAAAGATGTTTAATTTCTAAAGACATTAGGAATTTGAATTTGAGAGAATTTGTCAGTCTCTCTTAATATTTATACTCTCCCTTTTTTAGAAGAATTAAAATTATTACTGAGAATATACATTAAGACAGACCACTATTTTATACTTTAGGACAGACTACTGTCTCATAATATTGGAACATACATATAACCATAATTCATAAAAAATTGATTACTATTTTATATTTGACAATGTTTTTTATACATTGGGCCCCATCAGGGAATCAGAATATTGCAGGAAAACAGTGAATTAAAACAGACTGACACTTATACTAACAATATACAGGAAGGAACCTTTAATTGCTGGCAAGAACTCAGGTGCCTCAATACATAAAATGCTGAGGTCTAGGAAACATTTTCCCAACCACTTTTATACCTTTTTCTTCTTTTTCTCTTCAGTTCAATATCAGCTCCATAATTATAGTTACAGATGTTAGAAATCAGGGTGGTGTTGTTAGTTATAGAATTCTTTTTAAGGTTATTTAGCTCAGTGTAGTTTGTTCTTATCTTTAGAGGAGTTCTTCTGCAGCTGCCTGTAGCTTTCTCAAGATCACTAAGAAGTATTTTGTTATTCATTTCAGATACTTTCCAAGAACTTACATACACACATTCCAATTTCTTTCTTAACCTGGGAAACTTCAATTTTTCACTCAAACTGCCATTTAAGACAGAATCAGTGGGAAAACAGAAGGGGTAAGTAGTCGAGATTTTTATACAGTTCAAGAGTGTTTTCACTTCCTGCAGTAGAGACCTTCTAAGACTAGGAAAAGTAGAGGACCCCACGTTGAGGGCTACTTGCTTTGATAGAAGAATCTTCCTCAGGCGACAGAAAAAGGTGGGGCCCAAAGTCTGGTAACAATGGGGAATCAAAGTATGGTGATGAAGAATTAGAACTATCTGGGAAAAATAGTACAGGTGCGGACAGAAGTATGAACAAGGTCCTCACAAAGAGATAGAAGTAAGTCAGGGCCACATGCTCCCAGGTGGACCAGTCCAGAGGGGCAGTGCTATCAAGCCCAATACCAATAATAAGGATGATGAGAGCAATGATTGCTAGGCCAAAGGCACACCAGGTGGTAAGGGGTGTAAGACACACAAAAGCAAGTAGGAAAATAAGGCGATCTCAGAAAGAGTAAAGTCTTGAAGGGTCCCCTGAAAGGAAAGATCTGCAATCCACTTACAAATGTCTCTAAGACTGTTTGTTTCAGGCAGAGATCAATCCTTCAAGAAACACTGAACAAATGACACAAAAGGACAAGACAGACACAGGCCCAACATGAACAATGTCTAATATTTCAAACTTACTCTCACACTCTTGTACTCTCAGAAGTAGGACTAGAACACACTTTCATATACTTTTTAACAGGCCTGTGGGTGACCTAACACCCTGGGGGTTGATTGGATCCCTGCTTTCATTCCAATGGCATTTCTGGTGATGGGTGTTAACACACATTTCTGGGAGTCCATGACAGGCCAGTAGGGCTGAAGCTCCCTACTGGTGGGGTCGTTCTACGGACACACACCTCCAAGAGCTTCTGATAGGCCAATAGCCCGGCAACCCAGGGTCCCTGACCAAAGTTCCTGTCTCTTTGGCCTTCCCTCGGAGGTTCTTAAGGGCTCTACACAAATTACAACAAATGAATTCAACAAACAGTCACATATCTTCACAACAATTTACAACAAATAAGCACAACAAAAATATCAATAGTTACATTAATGTCTGCAGATACTAGCCAAAAATAGATGTTAAAGTGGCTTACCTCTGGAGGTGAACTCACAGGTCAATTTAGGAGTGATAATCAGCTGGTCTCATGAGGGCTCCAGGTGTTCTGGAAAACCTGGGAAGTTTCTAGGGGGCACCTTCCCTCAGAAGGACTACAGCATGCCCCCCTCCTGGAGGCTGCCTGAGGATCAGCAGAATAAGAACCAGACAGAGTAATGCCAAGTGGCTGCTGTTTTAAAAAGTAAAGAGGACTCTGTTTTTAATTTTATTCTTTAGTTCCAAATGAGTAATTGACCTTGGGTTTTCTGCTGAGTGTGGGCACCTTATCTCAAGGCTATTTGTAACATAGCAACCACAGTTTTTAGCAGCCAAAAAAGAAGAACAGTTTTAACAAACGTTGTATTAACTCTTTAATTGCTGGAAAGAGAGGTTCCCAAATGCAGGTGAGTCATTTATACTCCAGTGTCAAAATAAAAAAAAGAAAGTACAAAAGGGTCATGAAGAAACATAGAAGCCAGTCAGCGCAGCACGCTGCCGAACAGACTGAGGTTCCAGAACAACCCAAGATTCCAGAACAACACTCAAGAATGTTGTACAGTGAAGTTCAACTCCCAGCCAGAAAGAGACGTTGAAGGCAAGAAGAAACATAGGACACATAAGAGAAAGAAGGTAAAAGACTAGTTTCCACAGGAAGAAATTTTTAGGGAGTTTTCTGATAACCAACCTGCAGAAGAGACACAGGTCTGACGTTGAGAACAAAGGAGACATATGGAAAGAAGAGAGGACACAAATGGAGAACAAAGGGGACAGATGGACAGAAGAGAGGACACAGACGGAGAATATAATGGACAGATGGACAGAAGAGAGGACACAGATTCAGAACAAAGTGGACAGATGGACAGAAGAGAGGACGCAGATGGAGAAGAAAGGGGACAGAAGGACAGAAAATCAGTCAGGCGGGGAGCCTTGTCTCATTTCCAGTCAGATGCCTTCCTGCCCACGTCCCTGAAGGGATGAAAACTGTATCTTTGCATTTGTGGATACTTATAAACCCCATTCCAGTTCGTTCGGAGGCGCACATCACTAAGCTATATGATAAAGTTGTGGAATTGTGGACAGAGGCCCACTGGTACTCTGCAGTTTCAGGGCCATGGAATCACATCCAAACTCTTTCACTGTTTTACTCGTGCAAAAAACAGAACATACAAAAACACGAAATATACAAAAAACACACAAACCAGAACCAGCAGAGTGGACTGCAAAAGCCAGAACAACCCAATAAAGGGCTGTAGACAACCCAATCTCTGGCTGTGTTCAGCCTCTGAGTGTCCCAGAACAGAACAGCCTAATCAGAAGACTATAGGCGGGAAGCCTATGCCTTTGTCCCTGCCATTGTGAGAATGAGCTAGTAATAAGCCTTATTGGGCACAGTCTAGGAGAAACCGGGGCAGAATTCCATTACAGCCTTTGGCCTGGACAAGTTGGAGGTAAAAGTCCTGTGATCAGAAGCTGGCCCAGGGGTTGGGGGCATGCAAGCATGTCAACAGTAGGTCTTAGGAATCTCTGGGCTGTGGTCTTTTAAGATTAAGTTACTGCCTCCAGATGGCTTGGGGCCTAACAGGGTGGGTGAACAATCAACCCTTTCCCCACAGGGGTTTGGACCTTAGAAGAATGTGGGTAAATGGCTGATGGGATGTTTTTCCATGATTACTATTTTAGGTATAATAGAAAATTTAGAAGAATGTTTATCAGTTAGATTAACAGTGTGCACGTGCAGCACCAGCTGTATAACGTGGGAAGAAATAAAGAAGTTTGCTACTCACCGTCGTAGAGCTTGTAGCCGCTCTTTGTTCTATACTTCTTCAATTGCAGTTCCATGCTCTGGGTCATGGATCACACATAAGGAACTTCACGCAACAGACGACCCTAATCTATGGCTGTGTCCAGACTCCAGGAGTCCCAAAACAGAACAGTGCTGCAAATAGACAGAAGACCCCAATACACAGCTGCTCCAGCCTCTGGGGTTCCCAAAACAGACTCACCAGTAAGAATTCAAGACCAGATGACTCCATTTGTGTCCAAATTTAGTCAATTAATGTGCAGGTTTAGGCAGGGGGACAGAGTCAGTCTTTCACCAGGGGCTGAGAAATTCCCACCAGCCACCCCCCAGGTGAAAACCGGCTCTTGTGCCCTAGCCACAACCAGTAGCTGTAGCCTGGGTTAAAACCCAGGAATCTTGCTGGGGCCTCCAAGAATGTTACAGGGCAAGATAAGGACCACCAACTCAAATTAGAATTTCAAAAAGGAGTCGTTTATTAACCGTGGGTCTGTCTCAGCAAAGTCTAAAGCAGACTAAGTGAGAGAGCATTGAGGGGTCTGAAATTGGGATTTTTCTAGTCTGAAAGCTGGCGAAGGGCCAGATAGATGGGCTGAAAGTTAGCAATTAAAAGTAAAAAGAAAGTTGGCAAAAGAAGCAAAAGTGCGCACAGGGTCATGATGACCCCTTTGACAGAAGTGAACCTTGCAACTTAGCCATTTAGCCAATAGCTAATATAAAGGGGAGCTAGACAACAATAAGGTAACATAATGCAGATTTAGCAACTAATGGATAAGTAAAACAATTTGTCACAGCACTTAGCTTAATACTTATCATGACAGTACTTGGCCCATTCGTTCTTATTTTGTCCTGTTCTGGCCTGATCCAGACAGATCTAAGAGTAATGGTGCCTGTCATCATTTCAGAGTCATCTTTTTGTCCTTTCATCTTTTATCTTGCACATTCCCCTGGTGCACGTCGGTGGCAGGCAGTATCTGTCTTATGGGGGTGATGAGGCAGCTGGCACCCGTGAGGCTGCTGGCACCCGTCTCAAAAGCTCCCATTGTCTAACTTGTACTGAGGTTGAAGGGGACATCCATGGGGTGTCTCTGTTGAGGGCTGGAATGGCCAGCTCCCACGTCTCAGATGCCCTTCCCCTACCTGGGTAGAAAGGGAGTCCTTGTTTCCCAAAAACCAGAAGTGAAAAACAGAGACAGAGGAAGATCAGGTATCCTTATTTTTTCTCAGAGAACTTAAGGTCTCAAGGACCTTCAAAGCCTAAAGGAGGGTCCAGTGTTGGGCTTGAAGTAAAAAATGAAAAATGAAACAATTTGAGGTCCCAGACCCCTACAGAGAGCACAGCTCTAGAACAAACCCTCTAATTATGCGTGAGAGAACAAACCAGTCAGCTTCTTTGTGGAGCGGTGAGAGCACAGAGGCACCGAGCAAGCGGAGGGGGTCTGTTGGAGGCTATGTGTAACCTTACTCACATTTGAATGGCAGCTGGGGAGAAATCCTCTAGGAATTTCCAACAGGCGGTCAGTGGAGGCAGGTCTGTGAACAAACAGAGCAGCTTCTGAGAAAACTGGGCTGCCTAGGGAGGTCTGCAGCCAGCCTCCAGTCAGCCACCAGCCCCAGGTTTTGGACCTTATGAAAGATGTAAGTGGTGGCACCAAGAGACAAGGCCACAGGGGAGATGTTCGGGCCAGATTTATTGAAAGGGGAGGGTGACCCACCTGGGCAGTGCAAAGCTGGCATCTGCTCCCAGAGGCAATTGGAGACCACCTTTACATTGGGCTGGGGATTAGCAAATTCCACAGCTTGCCTGGAATGTTAGGCAGGAACTTTCAGGGTTGTAGCTACCAGATCCTTTTTGTCTTTTTCTTAGGAAGAGAGAAGGAGAAAGATGAGGAGGAAGGGAAAGGGTTCATGTGGGGCTGTGTTAGGTCCCCCAACAATTCCTATAACTAGAGATGATGACATAAACCTTAAAGGATTCTTGGAAGGTCAATTTGTGTTAATACAAGGTGGCCATAAAGTTTCTATGCAGTTTAAAATAGTAAGTAAAATAGTGGCCACCTGTACATGTAATGTGTTTGATACAGCAAATATCAGTAAAGGGTTATGGTTATTAGACTATAAATTGATTAAGCCTTTTTGAACAGGAATTTTTAAAAATATATATATATAAACTTAAAAATATGTATGTCATATGAGCCAACATTTCTAGGAATTTTTCCAGTGGAAATGATCAGATTTATTAGTACACTGTATGAATCACAGCTAGTAGTTTAAATTACTCTTCATTTATAGGAGTAAGAAAATGTGAGGCCGGGCACAGTGGCTCACACCTGTAATCCTAGCACTCTGGGAGGCCGAGGCTTGAGCTGACAAGTTGGAGATCAGCCTGAGCAAAAGCGAGTCCCTGTCTTTACTAAAAATAGAAAAATTGAGGCAAGAGGGTCACTTGAGCCCAAGAGTTGGAGGTTGCTGAGCTATGATGCCATGGCACTCGACCCAGGGTGACAACTTGAGAGTCTATCTTTAAAAAAAAAAAAAAAAAAAAATGTGAAACTAAGGGCCCAAAATAAGGCTTCGTTAAAATTTTAGTACACCTATTATTAAATCCAACATTTACTGGATCCATTTTGTGTCTTCTCTGACTTTTCTCTGTTGTTTCTGCAAGATAAACTGTATGTTTTCGAGCATCTGGTTTATTTTAATCTACCATTTATCATTTATTTGGAACCAGAGATTTTTCAGGTATCACTACTTTGTCACATCAACAAAAAAACCTATGCATATTTTTGACTTTGGGATACCTTCACCATGTAATTAAAAGTGACAATCTTCAAGGAAACGTATATTAGTATTATTTTTAATGTATACACACAAATAGATAAATATTAAAGCAGTATCTTTAAGTGATTGTGTTATTGGGGGTATGTATGTATTCACTTACTTTTCTGTTTTGAACAATAAAATTTTCTTCTTTGTCCATTTATTAATTTTATAATTGTAATTACTTATTTATTAAATACTATTTTATTTATTATATTCTTTCTGTTGTGTTGAAATACATAAACCTTAAACAATCAAAAGTTTTTATTTTGACTCCCTTTAAGTGCATTTCTGTGCACACAAACTATTTTTATTATTTTACAATGTTATCACAGTATGCATATTATTTATTGGTTGTTTTTAAAAGTACCATCCTACAATGTTAAACAAGCACACAATTATCCTGGCAGGCAATACCCAGCTTATTCTGACGCTGACCTACCCTTCTGGCCTTATTTTCTGACTCTACAGCATCGGCCCTGCTTGGCGTCAGACTGATCCCCTGAGTTTTCTTCATCCTCATGATGTCTATTCTCTGTCCCTAGAGATTCCTGTATATGTGGGTTGTGCCAGCCCTACCTAAATCCCAGTATGGTAAAACACACTCACTACTGAAGGCCAACTGAAGCACTAACTTCTCCACAGAGACGTTTGCCTTCTTTAATCCTTTGAAGATAAAACAGTATCTTTATCTTTGAATTACTGTGCCTTCCTGATTAATGCCTCCTACAACACCAGTTGCATAAAATCATACACTGTAGGTTCTTGTAAACTTTTTTTTTTTAACCATTGGTAAATCCTTCCATGAACAAGGTTTGCTGTCTATTTATCTTTGTTTCTATAGCATCTATCATGTTCCTGACTTATCACAGATGCTCAAGAATATTTGTTTGTTGACTGAAGGCATGAATATATATCCATGTTGGAGATTCTTAGCTGGAAATCAACAAAAATAAAAGGACTGGTAATTATATTTGGGGAATCAAATAAGAATTATAAAACAGCAATCCTTAAGTAATTTTTAAAAAATAATAATAATTCCTAATTCTTGGAGTAGTTAACTGATTTCATTCTGTTTGATACATCCTTTCTCTAGCATTTAATATATTTAAAGAATTCTCCTTTTTTAAGAAAAAAAAATCTTGAATCACAGGTTTGCCTGTGGCATTTTGATCCCAAACAGTTTTCAAGGTCATATAGGACATTGGGAGACACCTTAAAAAGTCCTCTCTGGGTCATTCTATCTGAAGAGCTTGAACTTCTGTTACTTAAAGAGTATTAAGAAAAAGAACTTACATTGAAATCTAATACTAAACAAGCCTTACAAGAAGACACTATTTAATTAGGTTGTGTTCTTTTGCTGTATGATTTTTTTTCTCATGGTCAATTGCTTTATAACATTACCATTATCAATATATTTGAATTATGACTTTACAAACTAGGGGAAAGCCTGTGTCCAACAGGTGTTTCACAGCTACAGACATGGTTCCTGGACACACACACACACACACACACACACACACATGCCTCTTTGTAAAACAGAATGAAATACAGTTTAAAACCAGGATCCAAATGTAAGTCATGGTGACATCTGTACTGGCTCATCAGAGGATTATAACTGAGGATTTCAGACAGGGAGGAACAGAAACCCCCCAGGAATATGATAAAATTAGATATAATTTGTGTGCACAGTTGATCTGCCGGGAACCGTGATTAACTGCACCATTTCTGAGCTGCCATTCTTTGTCTCAGAGGTAGTCTAAAGCATCGCAGTTGAGGTGTCGTAGCATCACTAATTAGGTTATCCTACATAGAACTTTCTAAGGAGAAAGAGAACACTGGAAATTCATTGGAGGTCTAATTAGTCACAGGTTTTGATTTGCTCTTGAGCTCTTATTTTCACACTCTCAATTAAGTAGAAATAGTTTGTTTTGTAGATATTGTAAATGGAATTGTTCTCTTGATTTACTTCTCAGAAAATTTGTTCTTGTAGAGAAATCCTACCAAATTTTGTGTGTTCATTTTTTATCTTACAACTTTACTGAATTTGTTTAACAGTTCAAACAGTTTTTGGTAGAAAATTTAGGATTTTCTGTGCATAAGTTAGGTCATAAAGAAACAGAAACAACAGAACCTTCTTTGCAATTTGGATACCTTTTATTTCTTTTGCCTGGTTGCTGTTGCCAGGATTTTTAGTACTGTGTTGACTAGAAGTGGTGACAGTGGCCATATATGTCTTGCTTTGGTTCATAGAGGAAACTCTTGAACTTTTCCTTGTTAAGTATGATGTTGGCTGTGAGTTTGTCGTGTTTGAGGCGCATTCTTTTTATACCTAATTTGTTGAGAGTTTTTATCATGAAAGGATGTTGAATTTTGTCAAACGCTTTGATCATATGATTTTTCTTCATTCTGCAAATCTGGTGTATTATGTTCCTTAATTTACATATATTGACTCATCCTTCTGTCCCAAGAATAAATCCCACTTGACTGTGGTGTGTGTCATTGAATTGAGTTTGCTATGATTTTGTGGCAGAGTTTTCCATTCATGTGGCTTTCTTTTCTTGTGATGTCCTTTTCTGGCTTTGTTAGTAGAGTGATACTGGTCTAATGAAAAAGAATTTGGAAATATTTCCGCATCTTTAATTTTTTTGAATACTTCATTGAGAATTGGCATTTTTTTCTTTAAATATTGTAGAATGTATTAGTAAGGCCATCTGGGCCTGGGCTTTTCTTTGTTGGGAAGTGTTTTTATTACTGCTTCAATGTCCTTTCTCATTATTGGTCTCTTCAGATTTTGTATTTCTTATGGCTCAGTCTTGGCAGATTGCATGTATCTAGAAATTTATCCATTTCTTCTAGATCATCCAATTTTACACATATTAGTGGTCACATTAGTCTTTTATGATCCTTTGCCTTTCTGTAGCATCAGTTATAATGTCTTCTCTTTTATTTCTGATTTTGTTTATTTAATTTTTTCTCTTAATTTGCTCTCCTTTTTCCATTTCCTTGAGCCATAACATGAAGTTACTTGCAGTCTTTCTTCTCTTCCTTGTGTTTATTTAAGTGTAGAACATTGACGTAGCAGCTGGGGGAGGTTTGCCACAGGATGTAGAGCTAATGGTGGTCTTACCTTTCATTGATGTGTGTTTTTTAAATGTAATTTTCTGTCCACAAGTATTTTAGAAGGAAAGCTGCTTTCATCATATAGAAATGCTTAGCAAATCCTACGTAGCAATACATCTTTGCCCTTACAATAAGTTAAACAAAGAATTTGTTCTCTAAGAATATAAAATTTATCCTTAGCGCATGACACTAAATGAATAAATAATAAATTTATCTTATTTTAAAAATTGTTTATAAAAATATACAAAATATAGCATCTAGTCTATTATATGTGGACAATAATTTAAAATGCATGATCCTATCTCCCTTTTTAAAAAAGATTTTGTTTGCACAGTGAATCAATGTGAAATTTAACTGGCATAAGTTTTAAGGGAATGGGGGAAAACTGGGATCTATCGTTTATCTTTATAAGTAATTGGGTGAATGATGTATCATTAAATTTCCTTATTTAACAAAAATAAAAATATAGCTTTTTAATAGAAAATTATGATATAATTGATGTGCATTATTTTCTTATTAAAATTCATGCACTGAATATAGGAAAGAAAAAAAAACCCAGGTGTATGTATTTAACTAATGTGACCATTTGTAATCTGAATGCAGTTAATCTTTAAAAATTTATCCATCCCAGATTTTGTTATTATGTTTTAGTCTAATGAAAAAACTATCCCATTGGTGACAGGAAATTATTTTTTCCACTGCCCGATATCTCAAGTTATGCCGTTAACATTTTTTATAGGAGAAGTGGAATTTGTAGTTATATATACTCTGATACATTTTGTGATCAATTTTTCAGAAACAGTAGCAATAGTTTGAAAAGTATATGCAGTTTTGATTGAGAACAATTAAAATGCATTTGGAGGTTTGGCTCCTTTATTATTTGGTTCCTGATGCTGCTCTAAATGATTGATTTTCTAATTACTGGAGTGTTCTAGATAATTTAAAATTATTGCAAGCAGTTGTTCATTTTGCAGTGAAATTTGATGCGCTTACAATATATTAAATACATTTATATATTGCCTTTCATATTCAATGGAACACGTACACATGTGCACACACATATGAGGAAGCAAAAAATGGTTGTCACACATTTTATTCTGCTGCTTCTGATTGAACACTATTTCCAGGTTTAATTTCTCACTATCAGAAAAGAAAATTTCCAGGAGTACTTGAACGGTGATATTCACCAATGAGTTATGCAGCACTTTTTCTAGGATGTAGGTTTAAACTTAACTGTCTGACACTGTGTTTCCAAATAATGTCATGTTCTCAAGTACTTGGGGTTAAGATTTCAACAAACCTTTTTATTTTTAAGGCTGGGAGGTTCAGGGCACAATTCCACTCAAACCTGTGCCCGACCCTATTTAGAAATATGGAAGTGGATGTTGGCATTTTGATTAGACTGAGGCATTGAGCATATCATCAAATGTTCTCTGAGGTCTCCCTTTATACCACCCCACAGAACCTTTACTTGAAATATTTCTCAACTTCAAACATTATGCATCCCACCCCCCACCCCCGCCACAACTGTACTCATTTAAATCTTGCTCAGTCATTCAAAATACATCTCAAACAAACTTCCTCAGGGATGTCATGTCTGACCAGGACATATTAAGTCAGGTCCCCTTCTGAATACTGTCATAGCCTTTACATCTGGTCTATGAGGTTATGGTATGTTGTATTTATACATTTATCAATATCATGGTGATTTGACTGATGTCTTTTTCCTTCAGAGGGACAAAACTTATCTAAATGCAGAAGCTCTAACTCTTTTCTCATTGTTATATTTATTGACTAAGACAGAGCCTGACCAAAAAAAAGAAAGGGGGAAAAAAAAAAGAAAGAAAGAAAGAAAGAAAAAGAAAAGAAAAATGTTCTAGGGTGATTCATTGAGTAAATGAATGAATGTGTTTATATTTGTGTGAAAGAAAAAGAAATGGCCGCATACTTTGGTGTAAAAAAATCTAGAAATTACTTAAGAAACTATGGCATACTTTATATGAGACATGCAATAATATAATATAATTTTTACAGATAATATAAAAGAAATACAGAGAGGGGAATATAAGAAAAAAGGAAAACTGTAGAAGCTTAGAAAAAGCAACCTAGAAGTAGGGTGATATAATGTCATCACATCATGTAATGTAGTAACTTAAGGAATGTACACTGGAAATATTTGTGTTTCAGAAACTGAAAGAACAAGTCTAAATAGATGTCTGGTGGATCCTGATTATGAGGAACAGTTAAGTTCTCTGGAGTCATCGGGTTTGGGTTTGAACCGTAGCTCCTCATTTACTCTCAGTGTAACCATCGTCACATTACTGAACCTGTTTCTTCATCGCCCAAATGAGAGTAGTAATAAAACCTATTTCACAGTTTTAATTTAGGTCACTCAGATAAAGCACCCAGCAAATATAATTATTTATGGTGCTTGAGCTTAATCTTAAAAGGTAGTACCTGAAAGGAAGGAAAGGCATTCAGATGAAAGCATTTTTCATTTTAAACATAGATGTTAAGAAAAATTCTCAGAAAACTCTCCAAAACTTACCTGTTTTTTTTTTTTTTTTTTTTTATACAGAGTCTCACTTTATCGCCCTCGGTAGAGTGCTGTGGGTCAAGTTCACAGCAACTTTCAATTCCTGGGCTTAGGTGATTCTCTTGCCTCAGCCTCCCAAGTGGCTGGGACTACAGGAGCCCGCCACAACGCCCAGCTTTTTCTCTTGTGGTTGTTGTTGCAGTTTGGCCAGGTTTAGATTCGAACCCGCCACCCTCGGTAAATGGGGCTTCTGCCCTACCCACTGAGTCACAGCCATGCCCTCCAAAAATTATTAATAGGGGCAAAGGGCACAGCAAGCAGGCCGCTGCACCACACCAAAGGCACAAGGCTTTTCCTCAGTCATCCTGAAGCAGGTGTCAGAAAACCAGCACGTGCTCAACATGTCTGGAAACCAGGCCCAAATAGTTTAGGGACGTTTAATTTTTCAGACTTAAGAGAAAGGCAGTGAGAAAGGTTGTATGAAAAAAATGCTTTTCGGCCAGGCGCTGTGGCTCACGCCTATAATCCTGGCAGTCTGGATGGATTTACTTGAGCCCAGGAATTCCAGACAAGCCTGGGCAAAAGCCAGACTCTGTCTCTACCCAAAAAGCAGAAAAACTAGTTGGGAGTTGTTGCAGGTGCATTTAGTCCCACCTACATGGGAGTCTGAGACAAGAGAATTGCTTGAGCCCAGGAGTTTGAGGTTTCTGTTAGCTATGATGATGCCATGACACTCTACCTGGAGAGACAGAGTCTCACTAAAAATAAATAAATAAATAAATAAATAAATAAATAAATAAATAAAGCCTTTCAGTCTTTAATATGGATAGTAACTGTACACAGATCATAAATGTGAAAGGCACTCATATATGTGAAAACTCTGTAGAGGCCATCTACAGCAAACCCACAACCAATATCGTATTGAATGAAGTTAAATTGAAATCATTTCCACTTGGATCAGGAACCAAGCCGGGTTGTCCATTGTCTCCACTGCTCTTTAACATTGTAATGAAAGTAAGCCATCACAATTAGGGAAGAAAAGGTGATCAAGGGTATCCATATAGGGTCAGATCAAACTTTCGCTCTTTGCAGATGATATGATTGTACATCTGGAAAACATCAGGGATTCTACTACAAAATTCTTAGAAGTGATCAAGGAATACAGCAGCATCTCAGGTTACAAAATCAACATTCATAAATTGGTAGCCTTTATATATACCAAAAATATTCAAGCTGAAAAAAACAGTGAAGGACTCTATTCCCTTCACAGTAGTGCCAAAGAAGATGAACTATTTGGGAGTTTATCTAACAAAGGGTGTGAAAGATCTCTATAAAGAGAACTATGAAACTCTAAGAAAAGAAGTAGCTGAAAATATTAACAAATGGAAAAACATACCATGCTCATGGCTGGGAAGAATCAACATTTTTAAAATGTACATGCTACCCAAAGCAATATACAATTTCAATGCAATCCCTATTAAAGCTCCACTGTCATACTTTAAAAATCTTGAAAAAACAATACTTCATTTTATATGGAATCAGAAAAAAACTCAAATAGCCAAAACATTACTTAGAAATAAAAACAAAGCAGGAGGAATCACGCTACTCGACCTCAGACTGTACTATAAATCGATAGTGATCAAAACAGTATGGTACTGGCACAAAAACAGAGAGGTAGATGTCTGGAACAGAATAGAGAACCAAGAGATGAACCCAGCTACTTACTGTTATTTGACCTTTGACACGCCAATTAAAAACATTCCCTGGGGAAAAGATTCCCTATTTAACAAATGGTGCGGAGTGAACTGGCTGGCAACCTGTAGAAGACTGAAACTGGATCCACACCTTTCACCATTAACTAAGATAGACTCTCACTGGATTAAAGATGTAAAGTTAAGACATAAAACTATAAAAATACTTGAAGAAAGTACAGAGAAAACTCTTTAAGAAATAGGTCTGGGCGAATATTTTATGAGGAGGACCCCCCAGGTAATTGAAGCAGCATCAAAAATACACTACTGGGACCTGATCAAACTAAAAAGCTTCTGCACAGCCAAGAACACAGTAAGTAAAGCAAGCAAACAGCCCTCAGAATGGGAGAAGATATTTGCAGGTTATGTCTCCAACAAAGGTTTAATAACCAGA